>JAPTYQ010000007.1:7838106-7848253 GCA_029814465.1 Ostorhinchus cyanosoma | reverse complement strand
TTGTGCAGTAATCTACACCTGGCTTTTCTGCCTCCGTCCATAATAATATACATTATATAGACTAAATGTCATCTAAATTTAACATTTATTAGCAACATAGAAAAAAAAAATACTACATGATCAAAACCAAATTAATTTTAGCAAAAAAAATGTCTGGTGGAGGTCATGAGCTACAAACAGTTAGAAACCACTGCAGTATCATGAAATGAAATATCACACACCTCTTTTTATAACATTCAGTAAAATCTGGACTTTGAACTTGGGTTTTTCTTACTACACTACATCCATCTCTCCCTTAAACCTCCTATTTACTCCACCTGAAACAACCTTATTATGATCCTCTAAGAAGAATAAAAACCCTGGGTGTAGTAAAATTGCTGGCACAAGGTGTTCCATTGTTTATATTATTGGGGTATTTTTTCCGTCTTGTCTTGTAGCAAAAAAAAAAAAAAAAAAAAATGCTAGACCCACTAAAAAGACAGCAAGGTAGGGAAAACAAAACAGAAAGCAGCCACCCTTGTGTCCTTTCTATCCAATGCTTCTTCTAATCTAAGTGGTTACATGTCTGTGAAAAATGTTCTGACATCCTTAATCTGGCACCTGCATCCCTCTCGCTCTTACGTCTATTCGGTTTCTTTTTCTTTGGCTTCAGTTTGTGTCCGTGTTCCTCTGAGAAACAGCTGAGCACCAGGAGACAAACCCACCGAGGAATATTTGTATCTGTTTTACAGTGTGAGCATGAAGTAGTGTGTTCAGCAGAAAAATCTGAAAATCTCTGAACATCCCCTTTGTATCGTATGAGAATTTAAAAGGTAACACGGTCTGTTAGGTTGATAAAGCAGTCGACTTATTCCACTGGTGTTTGTGGACGTGTTTGTGGAAAACAATCGGGTCCATAATTGTTGTATTTTGGTCGTTTCACGCGTTAGGGAAGATGACGGTGGTTCATCAAAGGTTTGAACTCGCACTCAACCGCTTGTACGATATTTCAGTGTTGCTTTTTAGATTATTTTGGACGATTTACAAGCGTGTGATATTCATTCTATCTACCAGTTGAGTTTTAGATGTTTTAATGATACTTATCCTATTATTTTATATTTGTTTTGATCAGTTTTAGTATTTTTTATTCTTACTTTTACTATTTTATTTATATCTTTGTACAGCACTTTGGGGAGCTTGTGTTTTAAATGTGCTATAAAAAACAAAAACCTTGACCTTGAAATATGAGACGCATACATAACCTGTGTTGTCCATAAAGTTGGAATAATTACTGTATGTTTTTGGACTCATTCCTCTTTTTAATCCTATTTCTGCACATGTATTCACCTTTGACAAGGGGCAATAATTACATATTGTGTCCCATGTTGCACTTTATTATCTATTAAAAATACAACATATTGTCTCAATCATTTAATGAGAAGTGGAAATTAACAGTTTTATTCCAGCTTTATGGGAAACAGTGTGTTATACCTGTGTACTTATCTGTTATGCTGGGAGCTGGTTGGCTTTTGACATCAGCTGACTGTTTTTCTAAGATAACACCCAGAGTTCCAGAGATTTTTAATCAGATTTCCTGCAAAAAACAAAGACTGAAAATAATGAAATGAAGGACAAACCCTGACTTTACACATCGTTTTCTGTGCTGCCGTTTTGAAGCCAGTAGTTTGGATTTTTGGAGCTAGGATTGATATCATTTGGATAAAAGGGGTGGAGCTACGGGAGCATGAATAGTATAATAATAGAGGGGATTATTCTACATGCTACCTTACTAATTTCAGAATATATATAGCAGAACAAAGTCATTTCACAGTCATGCTGGTTAACCGATTAACTACAAGTGCAGAAGAGTTGTCTTAGTATTTTCAGAGAGCTATCATCAATTACATCTTAGATAACATGCAATTCATTACAAAATTTAAGCATCAAGATGTGGGAAGGGGTGAAAGGAAATATCAGGTGAATTTAAATCATGGGACGACATGTAGATAAAAATAGAGCATGTGATAAATTAGGCTGTACACATCTTGAATATAAGTATTTATAGACTATTGGATGTACACAGATGCCATTCATTCAAAGGTTTTTGTCTGAATTGAAGCCTGAATCATATTTATTAATAATAATAATAATAATAATAATAATAATAATAATAATACCATCCCTCATACATCACACTATCTTCCATATTTCACTGGAAACTCAATGTGTCAGAGTAAGATCAGCGAGACACTGGACTGACATTAGATCAATACAACTGGGCAAATTATTGAGTTATTGCGTAAAGATGATGTTAGAGATGAGATAAAACATGTTAAAGTGGCTAACAGTCTTCAGGCCAGGTCACCGTTCCCTCTTGTCCACTGACTGAAGTCAATGCTTTTGTTGCTAAAAACTAAAACTCCTTCAGCGACGGTAGAGAGACTTAAGCAGAACAAAATAAATAACTCTCTCTGTCTTTAAAAGCATCACTGATGACGTTTGGTTGGTTTCATCTTGCTTGTACCTTTCCATCAGTGTGTGTATTTTCACCAGAGCCAGGAGTTCGCAGTGTGAGAACTGAGCCCTGGTCTCCAGAGGTCTCCAACAGGATATACTGGTTAGCCTTCACGGCTACAATTACACTGATCAAACAGCTATCGGTGGTATTGTAATACCAGTCACCTTGCCAGACATGACTCTACTGCCATTCTGTTTCCACCTGAAAAGAGACCTGTATTAGATCGATTCGAGGCTGCAATGATGCAATGTTACACTGTTTCCCTTTCAAAGCCCAGGGAACACTGTGGTTAATCTGCTCAATATCTCGAAGGAAACAGAAACTGCTCTATTGATTGCAGTGGTATAGGGTTAGTATCACAGAAGTGTTATCTGCACCGGTACACCAGCAATTAGCCTGTGCTCACTGTATAGCTTTCTTACTGATCACTCATCAAATGGTTAAAGGACAGGTTGATCTTACGTTTCTCACAGTTGCCAGATCTTCATTGCATTAGAGCATCATCGTATCAAAACACAGCAGTTTGTGACTACTCAAAAAAAAATGTAATTTAACACCATCACATAATAACACCTGGAAATTGTCATACATAAGTGTAATAAATGTATCTGCACCAAATGACCTCGTATGACGCACTTTGATCAAAATGCAATAACTTGTTGCATTATTTAATAGCTGACTAACGCATGTATATAGTTTCATACTTAAAACAATAATTGAGCAAAATTACACTTAACCAGTGTCACAGGTGAGTGATCCTAGTCTGAACAGCCACATAAATGCAAAAGAATCAGCTTTTCATCCCACAAATACAGTCAAACTCAGGGCCATAATGCTTCCTCATGCAGGGTTGATTATTCCACTAGTATTGTGACAAAGTTCTCCAAAAAGATCATCAAACACTTCAGTTTATTCAAAATGCAGCTGCTCTGGCTGCTACAAATACAACTCCTGCAATCAGGGTCCCTACAAGTTAAATATAACACTTTTTAAGACCTTTTTAAGACTAAGAACAGAACTGAATGCCTATTTCACAGCCATACTGGCAAAAAATTTGAGACTCTTTGAATTTAGGAACATGTATTTATTTACTCCGATGCTGTGATTCCTGCTGTTCTGAATCATTTCTCAGCAGGGGCGGCAAAGTTAGCAATAATTAGTTCCTCATTTTAATATAAATTATCGGGTTGGAACGCATTGAACTGAGTAGACTTTGTTTGCAGCTTGGACATTTCCAAGACACGTGTAAGCACATTTCTGGCACCAAAACTTAAGACCTAACCTATCAAATTTAAAACATTTTAAAGACTTTAAGGCATTAAATGCAGATTTGTAAATTCAAGACTCTGATTTTTAAATTTAATTGTAAAGCACGCTACATTTTCATTGTATGGATTGATATAGACCACATCGAAATGTTTTAAAATGCATAATTCCATTTAAAAAAGCAAAATATCACTTCTTCAAAAGTGCAACTCTGATAATAATCAACGCAATAAGTTATTACAAAATGTGGGGCAACTGACCAAAAATTTAGTTCAGACTGTTTATTTTACTACACAATCAACTGACAAACTATCACATTTTGTCAGGTTATTAAATAATACTGTTTTTTTACTTTTAAATTTTGCTCATCATGATAAATTCAGAACCCATAATAATGAACTGAACATCCACACATTCTGCTTTACCGCAATGAACCAGACTTAATATAAAATATTAATGATGAGAGTGAAATGTTGCATGTATCATTCCAATTATGACACTATTACAAATATGGCATTCAAATTTTTATATATTTGTCTAAAAACTAATTTTATAAGTCAAGACAGTAGTTTATGTTATTGAGTAAAATAACGTAGCACAGATCACCAATGTGAACATTCAGGGTTCCAGGACATTTTCAGAAACACATTTACACGTCATATACTAATCCATTCCTGTCCCCTTCATTCTTTGGACGTGTTCTTTTCTACAGTTGTAACTTGAATTTACGCAGATTGTTTCTATGCTTATTACTCAGACATTTGATAATAATAATAATAATAGATTAGATTTCTATAGCACTTTTCAAGGCACCCAGAGCACTTTACATTATTGATCCATTATTCATTGTGCAGTCTATGGCTACAATTTATCTCTGAAAAGTAATTATGACTAATGTATCATAGAATAATGCAAACACACCCACAGATTACAGCGTGGCACTTCATTAGCCTGACAAACTGGAATTACAAAGTTCATTTACAATGTTCAACTGGACAATTCCCACCTCAACTTCCTCTTCACCCTCACCTTCTCTTCTGCACTTCCTCTAAAAATATTTGTATATTTTCAATAAATCACTGAAAAACAATTCCCTTTGTTTCATCTCAGTTTAGGCACAAAGCAGGGGGAGGATAAATAATTTTCCAGGATAACTTTTTTCTTCATTTCCCATATGTTTGCCATGAATGGAAAATTGGTCGATCATTTTCCAGGTTTTCCAGAATGTATGGTAACCCTGAAATTACAGTTGCCTCAAAATTGTTCCCTTTGTTCTTTGAAAAGGAAATAAAAACAGGGCCACAGGGCACAACTGGAAGGGGTGGAGCCTCACCTCATTTTTACCCACTAATCACTTCCTGTTTAGCATTAAACAGCTGACCAACGCTGACATTTACATGACTTCCTAAATGAGCCAAGCAATAACTCTGTTCATTAAATGTGATGTTCTGGTGTTTTACTTCAAATATTTTGGTAATGGTTACTATGGTTAATGGTGTCAGCGTCTAAAAGAATCTTTACGCTGTCATATATTCAAGCCTGTGTAGGATATGGAACCATTTATATATAACCTTTATTTAACCAGGTAAAAAAAAGCCTCATTGAAATTGAAAATCTCTTTTTCAAGGGTGATGTGGCCAAGAAAAGCAGCGTAACACAGTTTCTAACAAGACAAGACATAATCAACAATTTACAAGTACTTTTAAAAAAGTATAAATTTGAGCCGCATTTCTCCGAAGCTAATATTGTACTTTATTTTATGACAGATTTAGCTGCGTTTCAGATGAGTTTTCCATCCCTTTCCTGTTCGGTGAAAACTATTTTAAAGGCTTGTGAAAACTGACACAGAATGTAGTCCTTAATGAGTTCCAAATTCTCCTCCTTCTTCAGGTAAATCAATGATTTAACATCTTTTTTTTGGCCATCACTGGAATAAACTAAAATAAATAAATAAATAAATTGTAAGACAGCTCAAAACATGCCAGTTTATCTAAGCTTGTGAAAAGCTTTGTTATAAGCTGAAACTACACACATGATAGCCTCAGAGAATATGGTGGATTGTTGTAGATTAAACTTCCTAAATACATATAAGTGAGCTCACCTCCAAACATCCACATTAATACAAATTAAAATTACAGTAAAACAAGTCATTTCTAAGCATTTTACTGCACAGCATCTACTGCATTTAGTACATTTTGATGATAATACTTGTACTGAATCATGGTTTCACATGCAGAACTTGTACTTGTGGCGTATTTTCAGTCGTTTAATTGAAGAAATACGTCTAAATATTTCTCTCATTGCTCACTGACACACCTTTAGAGAAAGTAAAACAAAATTTCAGGGCACCCCCCGATTTTTCCCACATGGTGTCCCTGGCATTTAACAGGTTACCGTGGAAACAGATGCATCATTGGCTGTGATTCGCCCTCCCCTAATGCAATGCATTGTGGGTTGTGTGACTCAGTAACATTTGAGTTCTCCTGGGGACAGGGAGGGGGAGGGCAAAACAGTGAGGCAGCAGTATTTGTCACTTCTCCTTTTCATCTTTCCTCCCAAATGTATTTCTGTGGAAAATCCATCAGCGCATTCAGTTATTAGACTGCGTTTATGACACGACGCGTATTTCATCGCCCATCGTCGAGTAAGTCAGTGAAATACAGAGAATACCAAACACATATTAGGAGATTAGAAGGACAGCTGCTAGGACTGACCAGTACAACACACAGTAATCCCTGGCAGAGCATCCAGTGAATGTTGTGTACCCTGATCAGAGATAGACAGAGGGAGATGGAGAGACCTTGGCAGAGTGGCAGCAGTGCTCTATTAAGCGAGGAGGAGGTGTTTGGTCTGAAGGGAATAGGAGGATTGGGTGGATGAGGGAAAAACAAAGCATGCTCAGTGGCTGGCTCTCTCTCTCTCTCTCTCTCTCTCTCCCTCTGACCGGCAAATGCCTTTTCATCTGCAGAGACAGAGGGTCTGCTGCATATGGGAGAGCGTGCATATGAGCAGTTGTTGCTGCTGCCGAATCCTCATACACATTCTCTCATACACGCAAACTCACCTAGGGCACAGAGACATGCGCAAAGACCTCACACCATTCCCTCTACCTCACACACACACATTCAGATGAAGCTGAAAGCAGCAGGAGGAGGATGCGTGCTGAAGTTGTAGCCAGGCTGAAATTTATTTTTGTCACCGTGCCCCCCTTCGATGGGGACTTCCGCAAGGCCTCGAGTCCCAGGATTTAGACCCCGACTCCTTCAATATCCATCAATATCACCAAACAAAAACAACAACAATACAACATGGCAAGGCATCACTGAGTGGCTGAGTGAGGAGACCAAGCAATGGCTATCGGACAGCACTTTTTGTACCGATGAAAGGCTTCAAGCTTAGCTGGTAAGGCTCATATTTTAGACATAAATAGTGAGATGTGTCTGGAAATTTGCACAGGCCGGTTTGAAAGTGAATGAATGTAAGTAAAATGTCAAGTGTATTATTTTCTCCAGAGTTTGGTGCATTTTCTCATCTGTACCTTTTCTCATCTATGCCTTTAATGCCATCTGTTCACAGTCACCCCACCACCACCTCATGACCTTAATATCGGGCTTTCCTTCTCTAAGCCTGCTTCACCACCACCCAATAGATACTAGATTCTGGCTTCATTTTAACACTTCTCTGATTTTATCTTTGATTCGCTGTAATTGTCACTGACTGGTTATTAGATTAAAAGCAGTTCCTTTTGAATAAATAATGTACATGCACGGGTCTGAATATAGGATATTTAGATGCTTAAGTGCATGCATACGGTGGCCGGTTAAGTGTAAACTCTCACTCTTTTTGGTTTTTTGCAGTGATTATACTCTCACTTTGCAAACTGGAGCTGCAACTATTACACTAGCTAGCAACATTAGCATCAACCTCTGGCTAAATCAGATCACTATCCAGTGTTTGGCACGTGTTGTGGGGCTTAAGTAGTTCTGGCACAAAATTCATGCATGGATAAAACTATGCACCGCATTATAAATGCTGAATATGTCCATGTTAGTTGTGTTACATCTTGAACCACACTTGCAACATTTAGTCCATACTGTAAGTACTTGGACAGGGACACAAATCTTGCCTGTATGCCACCACAGTGGAGCTGAAATGAAGCAATCGAGATGTGATTGAAGTGTGAATTTTCAGCTTTAAATCAAGGGGTTTAACAAAAAATATCACATCACTCCTTTAGACATTGCAACAATTTTAAGACACTTGGATCGTTTGACATAAAATCTTAAACACCAATACCACCAAATAATTTCTTTAGCCCTGCGGAGAAAAATGATCTTTTCATTTAAAAAAAATTACAGTATAGTACAGACACTGTGCAGCATCCATTACTAAACTCTGGACAAGTGAAGAAAACTGGAGATTAACAGAGCATAAAAAGACATCTCCACACTTTGTCTTACTCTGCCAGGACTGAAGAAAGGTCTGGCAGGACCCATTATTATTCTTGCATAGAGGAAAAACATTATCTGGCTTCTATCATCTTTTAAACCAGCTAGAATTGTCTCAGGTTGCACTAAGCCAGTGATGCAGCAATGGTGCCTTTTGGTGATTTGTTTAGATAGAACAGATATTAAAATGGCGAATAGATTACAACCTCTTATTGCATGCCCGAACATTTGTCAGAAGTGGGCATTTTGAGCATAAATACAGCTTTGACATTAATGTTGTAGTAAGTGGAACCTGTCAAAACACTGTACGGAAAGAGGAGGAGACTGCTGTCGAAAGAGTCAGCCATTAGACTTCCTTTTCCAATAGAAGAAGTGGTGCCAGTCACAACAAACCCCGCCCCTCACACATACTTCTCCCATTATAAGTAAATGGGAAGATATTTTTAAAAATCATTAAAAATCTGAACTTTGACCTACCTTTGCCAAAATGTAATGCCAACTATTCTGGGTCACTGGTAATCTATAAACCCAAATTTTTAAAAATGTATTATACATTATTATTATTATTATTATAATTTAACCAATAGTTTTGCTGCTTAAGTATTAACAAACAAACAAACAAACCGAACCAAAAACAATACCCCTTGCCTCTCCTTTTGGGGCCGGGTTAATAATTCCTGTGAGTCAAAGGAGAAGCAATATGCAATGAGAAGGAGAACTGACTCACCTATAATTACAGATCATTTGATAAAAAGAGAAGGTAGAAATTGACTGTAGGATGGAAGTAAATTGCTCCATTGTCAATTTAAAGGTTACATAAGCAGCAGCAAGTGTGTCTGTGGTTAAAATGAAATGTCACCTCTAATGTCTAACCTCCATCCTTGTGCCAAGGGTTATAAAAAGGAAATGTTATTCAATTCATTTATTCAGTTCAATTATACCAATACCTGATCTTGAAATGTGAAAAAAGTGATACAATTCAAGGCCCTGCCAGTTTTACGTATCTGCAGCATCATTTAAGTGGATCAATAGTGCAGTACTTTTTGCTGTCAGACAAAAAAAAAAGCTAAACAATTGATCACACATCCTTGGTGACAGTAAATGGAATAAAACATCAACTCTACAGCCTCTATGGTGTGGCAGTGGATGATGTGCAAAAGTGACATGGGTGACTGGGTGCAGCCTTGGAGAAACATGTCATGTTTACATACAGGAAACAATGCTATTTTTACAATCAGGCACCTGAGTCACAAGTAACCCCATAGCGGGCAGTAATGCCAACAGCTGCAGTTAGATCAGTAACATTAGAATGCATGTGTGTGAGACGCCAAAGACGACGCAGGAATTAAAATGGCTGCATTCCCATGCTCTCTAATTAGGGAAGTATCTTTTGGGACAGCTGCTCATCATTATACCTCGGCCACTTCTCATTAACATACCACAAAAGTAGAGCTGCATTACCTAAGAATATGTGCATATTAAGAACAGTGTCCGCTGGGTGCATTAAGCCTGAGCTACATAGAGAAGAAAGTTATAGGAGCTAAAGATGGGATAAAAATAAAGTGTCAAGATCTCTGCAGGTAATAATAAGATCTGACTACAACAGGCATGTTTTTAATTTGATCTCTTCGCCTTTTCAATATTAATCACAAGTAACATAAACAGCAATGTATCACCCATATTGTCGACACACAAGGACACAGTAAAGCAGTCGTTCCCACCCTTTTTTGGCTCCTGACCCCATTTTAACATCAAAAATTTATGGTGGAGACATTTTTTTTTTTGCTAAATTTAATTTGGTTTTGATCATGTAATAGTTTGCTATACTATGTTGCTAATAAACGTTCATTTTAGATGACATTTAGTCTATATAATGTATTTTATTATGGACGGAGGCAGAAAAGCCAAGTGTAGATTACTGCACAAAGGGAGAATT
>JAPTYQ010000007.1:7732563-7746502 GCA_029814465.1 Ostorhinchus cyanosoma | reverse complement strand
TGAATTTATTTATTAAAAAAATTCTTTAACACCCCCCCCCAAAAAAAAAACAAAAAAAACAAGACACAATAGTATAATATTGGCACATTGTCATTGTATTTATTATATTATATTCTTAATATCCAAATGAAAAGAAAAAAGCCAAAGTCCTGCCCCTTCCAGTTGTGCACCATGGGACTTCATTTTGGGGAAAAATAAAAATGAAAAAAAAAAAAGCATTAGTCAAAGGTGAAAGACAAGTATTTTATTTTATTTTTTTTTTATCCCCTATCCCATAACCATCACTGTATTGCACTACTGCTGTTATTGTAAATAGATGGACACGTGCCTTTTATATCCCGTCATAGTTTATTCTTTATTCCGTTTATTACCTCCAAAGGGGAGGCAAGTGGTGTTGTTTTTGGTTCGGTTTGTTTGTTTGTTAACACTCTAGCAGCAAAACTATTGGTTGAATTAATACCCATTTGGGTTTATAGATTGCCAGTGACCCACAAAAGATCTGATTACTTTTTGGGAAAAGTATGTCAAAGTTCAAATTTTTGATGAATTTTTTGAAATCTTTTTTTCTCCCATTTACTTATAATGAGCAAAATTTCACATCTATTAAATAAACATCAATTTTGTTTCGATTTACTTTAAACTTGACAGATATATAGAGGTAATTGATATGCTGACATCAGCACACGCATAGACATGATGCCATCAGCTGGATCGATGCCAAAATAAGCTACAATACGTACAAGGGGCGGGGCTTGTGCCTGGCACCACTTCTTACTCTATTTTTACCTCTTTGTTAAATGCATGACATTGAACAAGGTGAGAGTGAAACAGTATCTCAATTCCCTGTATGTTCTGTGGATCCACTGAATTGACAATAAAGAATCTCTGAATCTTGAATCACATGCAACAAGTCATGCAGTCCATTCAACTGGAAACTAGATGTTCCCTTAATATCTTTGACTTTTCCAGCTTATAAAATCTTATATTTCAATCTCTTAATCATATATTGAAATTGACAAACATCTTGTGTATAAAGGATGAAAACATTACGACAGATTATAAAAAAAAATTGTCATCTCTTGCCATTGACTGTCATTCATATTTTTACTGAATGCACCTCTCATGGGTCAGAGCAGAAGGAGCAGTATTTCACTTCCCTATAGTGGAACATTACTCTGCATTAAAACATACTCACTAATATCATATGAAAGGCCTAAATAAGCTCCGTGCTGCACAAACTGAACAACAGTCACTGCTCGTCTCGTTGCACAAACACAGGGCACGGTCTGACTCATCATCATTATTAAGAGCAATGATTCTTGCCATGCTGCACACACTGGGGTCATTAAGGATGCAGTTTAGTGTCTGGAAAAACAAACATCAAGCAGACAAATCTATTACACGTCCTCGGGGGCTGAACATCCTCTATCAGTGAAATTTTACCACATCCCATTCTCTGTGTCATGGATCTGGAGCACAGCGAGATTTAACATGACAAACAACATTGTCTATCCCACCACGAAGGCTGTAATCTGTTGGTACTGGTTATACATGACCGTAATTAAACCATACTCGTGTCTGGCAAGACCACAAATGGGTTTTATCAGTAAAGAGTAGCTATGAATTAAGTCTGGATTATTTTCATTTGGTGATTTTAACTGGGTTGTTAAGAATAATAGTAAAGCACAGAAAACAGCACACCCTCTTCCATCAATGTCTTTCTAAGGAAATGGGTTCTTTTAATCAGAGCCTTACACTATAATGAGTTTTAGGCTATTTATAGTAATCGGCCCTACAGGTCATATACATGCCAATCCAATTATCAGAAAAAATACAGCCATTATCCCATAAAGACCCAGTGCTACTTTTGTGGCAGTAAAAAAAAATTCCTTCTCTCAATTTAACTGTTCTTAAGTGATTCGTCATCATTTATTATATTTATTAATATTATCCTCTGTGTTTTCTGTTTTTTCAGTGAAAATATGTTTTTTTTTTCTCCCCATATTTAATTTATCATGTAGATGTTCATAAAAGCTCAGATCAAACTTGAGGATTTTCAGATCAAAAATTGAGAAAACTGAAGAAAAACAGATTTTTTCAGGAAAATATATCAATAACTAAACATAAAATCAAGTGTCTCCATCCACTGTTATTGATCCAACTCTACGGGTTTTACTGGTGAATCAATGTTGTAGAAGATGACGGTTTCCACGGTAACTAAAGAGCCTCTGAACATCCAAATGGGTCATATCGGATGACCATGAAAAGACGACAAATTCTATTTTATAACAATTATTTCAACATATTAATAGGTTTAGTGGTTCAGAAGTTATCGTAGATGCTTTTTGGTTTCCAGTTGCCGTTTGGGTCTTTATGGGTTAAATATTTTTTGCAAACCTTGTTTACATATAATGTCAGCAGTCATGTAGTTGATGACTCTTAGTGAAGCTGTACCGTATCTGCTTGTCTGGTTTGTAACTTCCCACTTCCATTTCCACTTTTGTTCACTCCTCTGTATTCCATCTGTTGCAGCACTGTGTCCCTGAGTCCATTAAACACATCCACTTGTCCTTCTACAACTTTACATGCGATGATAAAGAACAGACAAAGTAGATGAAGTCAGTGTGTAATGTTATAAGTCTACATCAATAGTGAAAAAAAAAAAAAAATGCCTATCATTCGTTCCCACTTCATCTGCCAAACTGGATCTTAATGAGTTCCCCTGATGCAAAATAAGGCTTTTATGAGGTTTTTCACATATTTACACTTTGGGTTTCATTTGTCAGTGTACTGTCCAGGTTAGGGGAAGGTAAATATGCCAAACAAGGTTATAATCGTTACCAAAAACTAACTAAAATGACAAAAATTAGAATTGAGAAGACATTTTCGCTATCAAAAAGTAAATAAAAACTAGAATGAAAAGAAAAAATGACAAGTAACTGAAACTGTATTGTGTGCTTACAAAACTAACGAAAACGTATCAAAATGATGGATAAAATTCCCTTCGTTTTTGTCAATGTCAGATTGATATGAAATCGTTTTATTTCGCTCGAGCAGTTTTAGCTGTTGCCACCGTCACTTTTCCTCATTTGCCGTTTAGAGTCGACTTTTCCTGGAAACATGGAGACTAAAGCTGTGAAAAAGCAGCAGAGTCCTGTATGGGATTTATGTGAATACGACGGCGAGGAAGATAAAAGATATGAAAAAAAATAGACTAAAATTAAACATTTAGAAAAAAAATGAAACTCATAAAAACTAGCAAACCTGATCTAAAAACTCATTAAAACTAACTGAATTAGAGTAAAAAAAAGTTAGAACTGAATAAAACTAAACCATAATGAAAAATCCCAAACTCTTATAACCTTGATGCCAACACATGCAGCTAAACACAAAGTATAGTGATGCACTGCTGATAATATTTATGACTATTGCAGGTAAAACACTGACTATGGAAACGTATTGTATTTCAGTTAAATAAATGAATGTTGCCCTTTCAGAACCCTGATTAGTGCCTTATTTAAGAAAAAACTTATTATAAACTAGCAAACACGCCCCATCATTGTTCACTGTTTGAACCCGAAAGGAGTTTTAAGCTTCAATGATTTTACGACTCGATAGAAAAATTAAAAAGTCATTTAAAAACTTGTAATATTTGCCTCTGAGATGTGCTAAAGTAGAAAGCAAATAAAGTAAGAATTGCTTTAAAGTGCTGTAGTTTACTATGAGTCTAAATACACAACCACCAGTGCTAACAATATGTCAATGCACTCTGAACTGTATCTGTGTATAAGCTGAAAAAACAGATTTATTCTGCTAAAATAAAAATAATAAAGCTGTCGAAAGTCTGTGTATCATCATGTTAACATATCTGTGGTTTGATATAATAGTCATTCAAATGAGATGACGTTAATTGCAGTATAATTGTAACTGATAAATGTTCACATCATTAAAATGACCACTGATAACTATTACATATTGCATCTAAATCACATCTTCACATCTTTTTGTCCATTTTTTGGAATTAATTCATCTGCAGAAACACTTTCCTCATTAAGTATAATTATGTGACATCACTCTCTTTGTCATGCAGTCACCATAAATCTATTGTTTATTGTTTGCTATAATCAAGACCCCAATTTTTCAGATTATCTTCAAAACTCTTGTCCTATGTCTTCATTTTTATCAGTGAGCTATGCATTGATTTATACACTTCTATAGACTTTTTTCTAATGTTATGTGTGTTTATGGCGATCCTGATCTTTATCATTCCTCTGTTTTCCAGGAGATGGGTTTGTAACTAAGCAAGATGGACCTGAATCCGATTATCTCTCCAGGATTCCTCGTTCCTTCTCAGCTCCTGACGGGGACACAGAAATAGGGGACACATGGCTTTCAGATCCAACCAGAGGAACAGTAGCTCCAGATGCTTTGGGGGAGGTGAAGATGGTTGATCACAGTCAGGAGGGATATCAGCAAGCCCAAAAGGTAGAGACGTATATTTTTGGATTGATCCAGCGCCGAGCTCTCCCCCCGCGGCCTTCCAAGCCTCGTACCAGCCTGGCACATGACGCCCGAGCCGTCAGCGTGGTCAGGCAGAGTAGTCTATGCCGCAAAGAGGAGCAACATTCGCCAAAGCAAGTGCCAGTTCAAGGAGGGCAAGAGATTTCTACTCCGATCACCACTCAGTCCCAAGAAAGAATGCCACCGCTGGCTTGCCATAACCTGGATCAGGAGCGTTATTTGGGAACAGGGTTCAATGAAGAAGCCCCGCCCCCTTACCATCACATCCAGCCGAGTGTCCAGCATCAACCTGGGCATTATCACAAACCCAAGCAGGCCCCGATGGTTGGCAGCACCCGTTCAACCTCCTTGGATTATCCATCCTGCAGAGTGCTCCAGGGTCATGCAGACTCTAGCAACAGTGAACCCGATTCACCGCAGAATTTCCACAACTACCCTTCTCCTACAGCTCTGCCAAAGCCTCACCAACTTCCTCCAACTGACGAGCAGCTGGTCAATGCTGAGTATATCCCAGCCCAGCCCTGCCGAGCCTCCACCAGAACGTACGCCCATCACCACTCCAGCACCAATAAGGGCTCTGGAACATCCAAACCTAACCGAAGCACATATTCTCCAGAGAGAGGCCATCACCATCCAGAGCAGCAGATCCAGTCGTCCAGATCCAGAGGTGGTGCCAAGAAATGTCGCTCTAATGAGGAAAAAAATGGTGCCACTAGGAAGCAGGGAAAGAAAGCGTGTAGGTCTCAATCTGAAAACAGTCTGCAAAGGGTCCCGGAGCGCAAGTACAACACAGTAGAGAGGGACGGCGCAGGAAGTGGAAGTGGAAGCCGGGGAAGTCGTAGTAGTCAGTCCAGGAGCAAGAAGCAGCAGCAGCAAGGAAGTGGAAGCTATCGCCGCTGGCAGTCCACATTGGAGCTCAGCCAAGATGAGGCTGACCAGCCGCCTGCACAGCCGCCCATGCATGGCCCTTCAGCCTCGAACCAAAGGGACCATTGTTCAAGACGCACGCGCAAATCTAGGCCTACGCATACATCATACGCCTACCCCAATCACAACCACAACCACCACCATCACCAACACCACCACCACTCCCACCACCACCAACACATGGAGTACCAGCTGGAGAGGGACCAGGTGCCACTGTGTCAGCCCACCGAGGACTACCCTCACCCAGGTCAAGGTGAGTCAGAGTCCAGCATGAGCGAGGCCGACTCCCCAGATTCCAGCTCTTTGTCCAGTGACTCAGATGAGAGTGGTGGTCTGGTTTGGCCTCAGCAACTTCCACCTCAGCTTTCCCACCCATCCCCCTCAGCCCCACCTGGAGCACCTCTACAGCCCAAGGCTTTTGTCAAGATAAAGGCCTCGCATGCCCTCAAGAAGAAGATCCTGCGCTTCCGTACTGGTTCACTGAAAGTAATGACCACGGTATAAAGTGGAATACTGACCAGCAGAGATGGGATAGTATATATTGTCAGTGAGAGGTTTTCTGTTTTCCTTGAGGGACCATTATCTGCAGAGCTTTGGATTCTGAAGAATGATGGACACAAACGGCATCAAATGTGATTGTAGAATTCACTCTGTATATAACGGTGCTATTATTTACCTAAATTAATAGAGTGGTTTTAGATCAGACCTAATGAGCAATGAAGGAAATATCTATCACTAAATCAACCTTTTTGTTTGTTGGTATATAAAAATGTAAATAACTGTACTAAAAGCACCACATTTAGGACAAAGGGTACTTTAATTTGGCCACATTGGCCCCTAAATAGCACCCTTGCATACATAAACTCACTACTGCTAATGATAGATGTTAAGTCATTTAAAGCTTTGCAGATCAGTAACAACCATGATGCATACTTGAAAAGTATGGATTAATGAAAATGAAGGACCTTTGAGACTGTTTTCTCAATTATTTAAAGGATCCTAAAATAACACTAACTGTGCACATCGGGAACTTATTGTTAACACTAGTAGTAAGTATTAAAACAGGGCACAGACTCATTATGTTCTGTTTTTCATCTTCACTTTTATTACTGTGATGTATACCTGTTATAATGAACTTGTTAAGTCAGACTGTATATAAATAACAGATAATAACTTAAGTCAAACAACCAAAACTTAATGCTTTCTACATGTTTGTGTTTTTCTTCATAAACATACAGCTTTTAAATGTTTTGTGGACAGAAAGTAATTTATGTGTCAGACATGGGGAAATGTAACCACAGTAGATAAAATGAACGGTTGTGAAAGAGTGGATTGTTCAAACAATGTTCTTGTGAGACATTTCATCTGGAATTTGTGGTTGAGATAAATCTCATTGGAGGAAAAAAAATGTCTTTTGCAGAAAAGAAGTCTGTAAATCTTTGACATTTTACTGTAGCAGCTGAGACAATCCAGCAAGATATCACAGTGATGAGATTTAAAGCATCTTTTAGAAGTTTTGATGAGGAAAAAAAAATATCACAGTCGCATATTTTAAGTAGCAAATTACAGTTTCTACTGTTTTAATGTTAATAACAGGTAAAAACCTCAACCAACCCAAAGAATGTAGTTAATGTTATAATGTCACTTTGAGTATTTGGCAGTATTATCATTTAAAGTGCACTATCCCATCTATTATCAACTGTTTTTGTATGAAATTTGTCTTTGAAAATGCAGTGTTTGTATTAAAAATGAGGGGGGAAATGTGTGTTTCTTTTCAGTTTGAACCGAAAAATTAATTCTACATCAACTTTTTTCCTTTCCTGGTAATTGTTGATTGCATCACAGTGCGAGGTGTCACCAAATGGTCATGTTAACGTCCCCGGGGCAGACCACACATGGTGGCACAGGTAGTGAATCCACTCACAAAGGCCACTCAGCAGCCGGAGTGTCGCTGATGGAAGTGTTGAGTGACTGAAAACTGTGAGAGAGAGGAGTGGGGGAGGTGACAGAAGGAGGTGGGATTAAAGTGGAAAGTTATGGGCTCAAGGGGAGCGTTGGGTAGTTGGAGACTCATGATGCCAGTGACGCTTTGTAGCCAATATTCCACAGTTAAATGGCACAGACAAAACACAAGGAGAGTGGACTGAACTGGAATCAAAGTACTTTTCACATTTCCACATCATCTACAAGCACTATACTTATGATTAATCTAACTTTTATGATATTTACAGGAAAACTGCAAATACTGCTTTACCTTTGCTACGACTAAAACTGCAGCTACTTCTATTTTTTTTATCCAAATTGCTCGTGCTACTTTTATTTCCACAGCTGGTAATAATAGAACTACTGCCACTGAGAGCTGTACAATTTACACTTATGTTACCCTTCAACTATTACAGTTCCTGGCTGTTTTAACATTCTGCAACTCCTACTGTTGTTTCTATTTCTGCACATGGAAAATTTTGCTACGACTACCACTACTAACAGGTAATATTATTACTAATCTCATACTATAATGCCTTCTATTCAAATACAGGGCCATAAAAAGTCTTGGAATATTTAAAAACCTTAGAATCTGAAATTTAGAGCTCATAGTGTCTTAAAAAGTCTTAAATGGGATTTTGATTGGATTTCATGTTTAATCAGAGCCTGTTAAAAATAGCATATTTAATGTCTACAGCTTCTTGTTTCATGCAAGTGACTGTGGGAAGCCAGAAAAGCATAAATCTGGCTCAGAAGTCTTGGATTAACCAAGTCTGGTCCCAGTACGACGAGGCACAAAATAGCTCTTAAAAAGGAACAAAAGCTTGTCTTGTTGAAACCTGCAGAAATTATGTAAATAACTGGTATTAGCAACATAACTATATGCGACTAGTCGTATAGGAGTACAAACTATCTACAACTGTTAATATGCATAAATGACTATTATTACTGCTAATTATTACATAACACTACAAATATACTGTGGCACATGAAGGTGGAATAACTTTGTTTTCAGATATATTGCTTATTTTTTTTCTATTTTGACCAGTTACAATGATAATATTAATAGTCCCTGTTACATTTTATCTGCCAAGAATAAATCACACAGTCACAATCATTTAATGTGAAGAGGTAAAAACATCTTATTCTAAGTTTATGGGCCATAATGCACAATACTTTATAGCAACCGATATTACAAATTACACCAGAAATACGACTACTGATGCTACCCATAAATGTACTGCAAAGTGCAAGTATTTTTAGACAAGTCTATGGTCCATTAATTTTTTTTTCCAGTGTCCAGTGTTTGCACATTGTGCTGTTTGACACTAGGATGAAGTGTTAAGTAATTGAAGGTCAAAGGTCAAGGTCTCTGTGACCCCTGATACAAGGATAGGAACTGTATATGACTGAACTTATGGGTCTTGTTTCACCACCACTAGGCCTCTACAGTGACCAGTGAAAACAAAATTACGACATTATTTTGGTATTGTCATGACTGTGCATTTAATTTCTAATCAAACAAGAACTAGTTATTTACTGCTTTTACATGTACTAACCTTGTAGCTACCACTTCTAGTATTACCTCTAATGGTCCTACAGTATGGTCTTAATAAAACAGTGTCTACCACTAATGTTTCCCCCTCTGCATCAACCACTAGAATAAATATTAAAGTAAATATCTGGTTTTGCCTGGAACAGTAATTAAGCTGATCTATATCGTCCTTCCTAACACACACATGTATACAGTACAGACACACACACACACACACACACACACACACACAGCCCTTACTCAGCAGACACACCGACCACTCATCCATCACACTCAGACCCACTCACATGCAGAAAGTCACTCACCTCATGATCTTGTTTCTAAAAGGAGGCCTACTGAGTGGGTGAAGAGGTGTGTGTGTGTGTGTATGTGTGTGTGTGTGTGTGTATGCGTGTGTGTGTGTGTGTGCGCACTTTCCAAAGAAAAGTAGACTACGAGGGGATTTCTATGGGTTGGGCTGTTTTATGACATTAGGATTCAGTTCCAGCTGCCTCAGTTCATTAAAGTCGAAAAGAGGGACGCAGAAGAAAGGAGAGGAGGAGAAGATGGGAAAAAAAAAAAAAAAAGAGGAGGAACGGCTCGAACTGCATGAGCCACGACGGCTCCAAAGGGAAACAACAAAACCTCTCACTTCTGAAACATTTTAAGCTCTTTATCATCTTGCAATCTATCTCAGGATTGCCGACATTTTCCCAGCCGCCATCCTTTCTTTTACTCTCATATCCTTTCCTTTCCTCCTTCATCCCTCCATCTGTTAGTGGTTAGAAGAAACATGCTCCCTTCAGGGCCAGGAACCTGGAGTATTTCCTGCTCTGCCAGAGAGCA
The DNA here is from genome assembly GCA_029814465.1 of Ostorhinchus cyanosoma. NCBI lineage: Eukaryota > Metazoa > Chordata > Actinopteri > Kurtiformes > Apogonidae > Ostorhinchus > Ostorhinchus cyanosoma. Next base: position 7,736,691 of record JAPTYQ010000007.1, on the reverse strand, counting down.
CGAGGAGGAGGAGGAGGAGGAGGAGAACAGAGAGGCTCTGAGCCTGAGGAGGAAACCCACACCGAGAAAGAGAAACAGAGCCACGGAGTGAGAGAGGGGGACTGAGGGGAAAAAAGAGAGGAGGAGGTTGAATGAAGGCCTCGTGCGCATACATCTGGCTTTGATTAACCAGACAGAAAGGGTGATGGTGAGAGAGAGGAGACAGAGGGGCTTTTATTTTTGGCACTTTTGGGGATACAGAATGATTGACCTATTTTTTCTTCTCCATCCTTTTTGATTTTTCTTCCTTATTTCTACCCAGTTTATTCACTTTCCAAATCTCTTCATCCAACTTTGTTAGTCTGATGTCTCTGTAGACAAAACAGCGACCCATTTTGGATTATCTATCTCTTTGCTTCAGTCAACTCTGATTTATTTAGTCATGTTGTCGTCTTTATTCAGAGTTCAGTAGAAAACATTACAATCAGCACAATATATGTTTAGCCTTTTTATTTTTTTTTTTTTTTACAAAACTGTATGTCCTTTTTAACTCCCCTCCCTGGTTATCAATCAATATACAGTGAATTTACGATTATAGTATAATATGTTTCTGGATGAGGGAGAGTATTAATTTAATGAATAATTCAAATGATTTATCAGTCCTCTACATAGAAGCAGAGTATGGGCTGTTATCTGCTCCTATACACAAACAGGGTATATGTTCAGATGGAAGAAGCTAAAAGTGAGGGAATCTGTGGTAAAATAATTTTACAGCTCTAAAAAAAACAAAAAAAAAACAGTTTTCCACAAATAATTAACATCATCTTTGTCCAATGTGCTGTGTGTACGATGTTTACTGTCATCGAGAGGTGAAGTTGTAAACTGCAGTCGACACGGTGGTTAAAGAGACGAAAAACACAAAAGTCAGTGTTTGTTTGGTCTATTCTGAGCTTTTTGGTTCAGGTCATGTTAATGCTGGTTCACACTTCACTTAAACAGCTCATTTTTAGGTGATAAAAACAGAATTATGGATAATATGTTTCTGCTCCGAAATTACATCCCATAAGGCATACACACTAACTTTTAAAGAAATTATATCAAGCATTTCTTCTTTAATCTATTTTTAAAAATGGTGTGAAATAATAGTTGGGCTATTTAGAATAAAGAGCTTTTTGCACTTATGGGAGTTTTGTAACCACTAGAGGGAGTAGTGAGTTACACTGTTGGTCTCAATAGGTGTTAATTAAAAAAAAAAAAAAAAAAAAAAGAGCCGAGGTCAAGTCGACGCTGAAAACCATTAAGAAACAACTAAATAATAATAAAAAAAAAGATATAAAGAAGCATTGGACTTTTCATCCCTGGACATATCCTCAAATGAAAAGAATGGAGTTTGATGCTTTGTTTTTTGGACAAAGGTGAGTTATTATTTGATGTTATTATCTAAGTTCAATGGAGGTGATTCATTTTCATTCATTTTCATCTTCTTCACTTCTAACATCCAACAACATCTGCTGTTTTTATCCACAGTTGCATTAAAAAAGGTCTTTCTATTTCAGTTTTGAGCGATATACCAATTTCGCTACACCCAAAAAAATCACCTCTTGCAAGCGCAAAAACTTTTCATTGAAAAACAGGAGTTTTTGCGAAGTTGTTTGTTTTTTCATTTGGCAAATATTTATGTGCAAGTTGAGGGTCGATGGAAAAGTGACTACTGATAAACCAACATCTTTGTTATTAAAAGATGGCAATGAGTAGGAGTTTTTCTGTCTATTCTATTTCTACATTTTTAACCACAGCTGTTTTATGGGGGTTCAGAGCTCACTGAGTCGCCTTTTTTCTTGGATACATTAATTTTCTGGCAATATTTAGATTTTGTTAGGACTTCCCCCTCAGGTTTCTGTTCATTACGGGGTACATTTCTGCTCCACAGTTTGCATAAATCCAGTCCTGGTGTATTTATGCATGTAGCCTTAAGTCAACATATTTAAACCCAGTATCTCTGCTGGGGAAATGCAGAATTTCCCAAATGGGTTTGAGCAGCACTCTTCTGATTACTTTGCTTTGTTTAGACCTCAGCTTTGGGGTTTCATGTTTAGTCTGGGTTTAATATAAAAACAGAGAAAGTCCTGTGGGAATGACAGAGCAGACAAAGAGTGAAAGTTTTGAAGATGGAGACAAACTGAATGAAGCTCAGTGTCAGCATAGTCTCTCCAATCTCTGGGAAATGTCAACCAACCTCTGACAGCTTCTCCCCAGGGGACCCCCTCCCCCCGGGCCTTAAATTCAACTCAATCTGATAAATGTGTGTGTTAGAGAGAGAGAGAGAGAGAGAGAGAGAGAGAGAGAGAGAGAGAGAGAGAGAGAGAGCGAGGACATGTATATCACACATTACAGCCACTCAGCATTTGTGGAACATGGGCACATTTCAGGCAGGAAGTCGGCCACTGTCTCTAATATTACTGCTTCATTTTCAGATATCAAACTGTGTAATCTGTCTTCGGGGGTGGAAGAAAATCCCATCTTTTATTATCTGTCTACAATGAAAACACTTTCATTTCAGTAACACATAACCTCTCTTTGGGGCTGCCTCTATGAGCATATGGAGTCGTTTCTGCTGACTGTGGTGATATCAGTCTGTGGTTGAGAATGATAAGTCTAGAATAGTGTTAAACATGCTGACTATGTAAAGCTCCACAAAACCTCTCGCCAAATGTTTTTGCTTTTCAAATTGTTTCTAAATTTATCGTAGATGACTAAAGACGCCTGCGCTCGTGATTGAGTTTATTGGTTTCTTTTTTTCTCCATAGACTTGCTCACTGGTCTACATAACTACCCTGTTTCCTGTCATCAGCTGATTGAAAAGTCGTCCAAAGGTCTGGCATTGGTTTCAGGCCTTGATCTTTGTGCTACTTTAATATCCTCAACAAAATTAGAGGGAATAAACTATGAGTACGTTTTTTATCACCATGTATAAATCATGCTTATTTTGTCGTCATTGTCATTTATCATTTAACCTTCATTCAAGAAACATATTTTGTGTACAAATAGACAACGTATCTATGAACAAGAAGCCTTTGTTATGGTTATGATATCACTTGTGTGTCTGAAAGGTTGAGTAAAAACTTGTTGGAAGAGTAAGACATGGACCATCAACAAACCCAGTCAATCCCAGATCATATCCACAAGCAGGCAGTAAGTTTTATCTTCTTTTTGCAGGCAAAGGTTTTTGGTTTGTTTTTTTGCGTGCATTTGTCTGTGTGTTTGTTTGTCAGCAACTTTACGCCAAAATTACTGGATGAATTTCCATGAAATTTTCAGGAAAGATGCGAGATGGTACAGAATAGATCCCATTAAATTTTGGTGCATGTAGGTCAAAGGTCAAAGTCACCAAAAATGGATTAAGGCAAGGACATAAGGCAAATCAGGTAAAATGTTTGCGAAGGGTGGGGTTTATTGTGCCTGGCACCACTTGTTTGTCCGTTTTCTTTAATGCTGGGAAGATATAAGTTGTCACAGAATGTGTAACACTAACATTAAAATTAGGGCTGTCAAAATTAACACGTTAACACAGATTAAGTCATCATCATAATTAATCTGATTAAAAATTTTCATGCAATTAACTCATGTGCAGCACAGAACGACTCTGAATGTCTCTGCAGACGCATTTGGGTCAGTTTGTCCAAGTAGAGTTAGTGTCACACATGAACAAATGGGCAGTTGATCCGGTAGTGACAGGCAGCAGAACCAGCCCACAAAGATGGAAGACGATAAACAGCACATTGGCTCTGGACGGAAATATGAGGCCAAAAAAACCAAAATGGAACAGTCAACCAACGTAAAGTATTATGCACACTCTGCAGGACGGACTTTTCTTTTCATCAAAGCTCTTTCAGCTTCAAATACCACATTAATGTTAAGCATACAGGGGTTCTGCTAACACTTCAGCTAACGCATCGCCCAGCTTGCGACAAACACATTAAGTGCTTCTTTCTTGAAGCGCAATTTATATAGATTAAAAAATAGAAATTGAAATGAATCCGCAGCAACCCTATGATTTAACTGATTAAAAAATGTAAGCATTTGACAGCACTCATTAAAATGAATAAATAATACATTTACTGAAGGAAAAAACTGACAAAAAGAAGGAAA
>JAPTYQ010000007.1:7692409-7703404 GCA_029814465.1 Ostorhinchus cyanosoma | reverse complement strand
CTCTGAACATCCAAATGGGTCATATCTGATGACCATGAAAAGATGAAGAACTGTATTTTACACTAATTATTTACATGTATTGATAGAATTAATGGATTAACAGGTATTAAACAGTTTTAGATCAGTCGATGCTTTTGGTTTGGGGGGTTAAGAGAATAAATACAAGGTTCTGGATGATATGAAATGATGAATTCTACTCATTTTTCAACTATTTGCTTCATTTTCTCATGACCTTAAAAGGATTTGTTCACTTTTATGCCATGTTTCATGTTTTTTTTTTTAATTCATTTTTCCAGTATTTTGTACATTTTATCTGATGACCATGAAAAGATGACAAACTGTATTTTACACCAATTATTGGCATGGATTGATCGGATTAATGGATTCCCAAACAGATTAGATCAGTAGATGGTTTTGGTCCATGGTGGATGTTTGGGTCTTTATGGGTTAACCTTTTTTTTGTTTTTCCTGGTTAAATACAGCTTAAATTAAAAACAATAAGAGACCAAAAGTTAACAAAAAATGCAAAATTATTGTTTTCTTGTGCAAAAACACCACATTTGAAGAAGCAGGATTGTGATTTTTGTGAGTTTGTGCCTGGTTCAGTGGATCAGTGTAAATTGCAGAAATAAATAGAAAGTAAATACCAGTGAGACACAACAGGTGGTGGTGTTTTTATAGAAGGAGTGCACGACGCTAGACTCCTGTAGTGTATTTACACGTGCCATATGGAGCAGAAACACAGAAATGGACCTAAATGGAATTTCAGCACTTCACTGTTTTGCACGAAGCTGTGACGCAAACCGATAAAGAGTCTTAAATTCAACACAAATGGTCTATAAACTAGAAAACGAAGCCAAAGATCTTGATATTAGTTTCTGACCAAACAGAATTACTTCAAGGTTTTGTACATTTTGCGGCTGTTTCGGTCATTTGTGTTCATTTACAGAACATCTACGGAGTTTTTCCACCAGAAAATGTGAGGCTAATGGATGAACTCCAAAGCCAATGTGGCCCAAATGTCTTCAAAGGGTTCAGAATAAAACTAGAAAAAGAAAAATCCCATCAAAACCCATCTGCTGTTAAAGTTGCAGCTGCAAAAGAATACACTTGAGATGTTTCTGACAGCGCTTTTAAAGCGTCGTTAGAGATGAAATGATTATTACAAGAGTAGGGGACGTAAGCAGTGGGCATCCAGTGGAGTTTACCTTTTATAAAACACACATTAGATCTTTTTCATCACACTAAAGGTCAGTACAGCTTACGAGTTTGTGCTTTTTTTCAACAACTGAACGTCAGTGTTTACCCCAGTGAGCAATTGTACCGAGAAAAGAAGAAGAAAGGGAAAAAAAAACTAAAAAAGTGTTGGCTTTTTACTGTATTCTGGACTGGTCAAGTGTTTCTCAGAGGTAAGAGAAAAGTAAAGGAGCAGTGTGAAGCCTTGTGAACACAGCCCACGCAGTCAAACACCCACTGCTGGGACACAGGATGCTACGATCCTGCTAAAACACGGCTACAGGCACTCTCAGGACTCCTACAATAGTTGGTTATGCTCATTAATTTGCTGCATGTTGCTAAGTGTCTTCAGCGGTGAGAATAAAGTGCACGTCTAAAAGTAATAAACCCAATGCTAATAGCTGAAGACTAGCGCTAATTAAGTCAGGGCTTTAGTAAAAACAGATGACCCGATGGCAGACGTCTGGTCAAACCACCTCACTGTTAGCATACCCACGCCGTCTGCAGAACATCTACGATACCGAGACACATTCATTACCACTGACGAAGTAAAATGAGCCGTTAGCGCCGCTCAAATACAGCAGCCGTGTCCTGTCACACTTAAAAATTCATTAAGCAAGATAATGTTTAAGTTGACAAAGAAATGTATCATGGATGAGGTGGCAACATGCCTAGCTTCCACGCAGAACAATCTGTCATATTTTATTATTGAGCTGCCACAAACAATGAGAAAGTCTAAGTCTTCAAGGACATTTCATATGGAGGCTGTGCTATATCTCACTGCCAGGATGGCACTGTTTTCAGCCTGACAAAAAAGTTAAAAAAAAAAAAAAAAAGGAAAAGGGGAGAAAAACAAATGAATACTTTCAGAAGGCTTTCAGCTTTTCCTTGGATTCTCAGAGCAGAACGTTTTTTTTTTCATGCCAGTCACAGCGGCTAAAATTTTTGCTTCAACTTTTTCTTAGTGAATGATTCTTGACGCAATAACATGTGGAGTCTGTCAGTATCCTCTAATTACCTGCCTCTTTTCTTCACCTTTACCCCGGGTTAGCGATAGTTATTGACACATGCATAATAACATCAGGTCTTTTGACAAATTTGCATGCTCCGTGCACAAAGACGGCACCTGTCAATAGGAGTAATGCTCAACACGGTCAAGCAAACTTGGCTTCAGTGTTGATGTGTCACAGCGAATCAGGAGCTACCGGCAGTCACACCCGTGGACGGCGGACTGGAGTCTGGGGCTAGCCTAATAGGCCACTCATGCATTGCTTGTCACTCATGCAAGGTAAAGGTCCTGACATACAGGGGCGGATGGGGCCTGTACGGCTGTCAGGAGTGCACGCTGACATCCTGCTACACAGAAACACACGCCATGTGACCTCAGGGTCAGACGTCTACGGCGCGATGCTCTGTGGGTTGATTTTCACCGCTATACCCTCAGAGCTCCACTTCCCTGATAGACATGAGTGATGTCACTGCTTCTCGCTGTGCCATTTCTTGCGCTACTTCTGCTGCACTTCAGCTGCTATTTCTATAGATGACGATGCCATTCTCCAAATTTAGCAGCAGCTATTGACCCTGCTTGACCCTGTCATAGTTGCAGGCTCATTATCAGGCTAATAACGCCGCCGCTGCGGTTTTTAGCCTCGGCTTATAGCTTCAGTATTCCTCCCAGCTCTGTTACCACAAGATCCCCCTTAGAAGTCAAAAGCAATTTTATCAAACGTGGAGTTCACAAGGATCGGGTGGCAAATCTGCTCTGACGTCTGTTTTGCTTTTTTCGACAGTTATTAGTCAGAAAAGAAGACGCTGCCCCGGATGGTAGTCGGTTACTTGTTGTTGCGAAGGGCGGGCGCAGTCGTCTGCCAGGGCCTGGAAGTGAAGAGGATCCACGGGGGCTCCCCAGGGTCTCGGTGCTTGTTAATCAAGCAGTGGGATGACAGGCCATTTGCTGCATGAATCACTGCACTCATCATGCTGAAAATGACTTGCATTTTCTGGAAAGGAGAATACAAACTGCACCTTTGTTGCACTATTTCCAGATAAAAGGAGAGAAGCGATATGTGAGTTTTATGTGTGAGGTACACTGTCATCAGTTCAGTTGGCTGTAACAAAACAATGACACATTTCCTGGCTTTTCTTTTTTTTTTCTCATTTTATTTTTTGGCGAGGCATTACTCATTTGTCAACAAAGCCATCAGTGGCCGCTGTCAGTGAAAAGCATGTTGTCGTGCATGATTTTATCGTTCCTCCAACAATTTCATTACAGTGTATCACAGGGGAGATGAACATCATACATTACATTTGCACAAATACAGAATAGCTTGATGCTATTTCCTGTGTTTGAACTAAGCTGTTTGAAGAGTGATTTCAACAAACCAATTTGAAGTTAATTGCCTTTGTGTGAAACCAAAAAAAAAAAAAATACCCAAAACACAACTGCAATCTGTATTTATTCATGAGTGCAGAGCAAACCATGGTCCTCTTAAGTGAGAAACAGCATGACACCAGCACTATTTTGAAAGCACTGTATCTTTTTCTTCTATTATTAATTTTTGTTGAAATTTATTTTTGAGATTGTGCCAGCACACTTTGTCATCCTCATGGGAAAAACAAACGAGCACTGAAAGACACAGCCTTTTCTGTGGCATGCAAGGCACTGATGTCTAACTTACTACTGCCATCTAGGGATACATGAGTATTCTGGCTAAATGCTGCTCCATACGTACAATGACACTGTAACATTACCACCAGAAAAAATAAAAATAAAGGAGAAAGCAATAAAATAAAATAGAATTTAAAAAAAAGTCGATGTTAATCTTTTTTTTTTTTTTTAAATAAAAGCTTCCTCCTGTCAACAGAATCCTGCCTACTTGACTGTAAAGGACTCCAACAGGAGGGAACAAAACACCCAATTTCTGTTAGTCCATCTGTGTCTGAAAGTTAAAGTCTGTCTCTTTTGCAATATTTTGTGCCGTTCCCAGTGGACAGTAAGGTTGGAGGAGCTGTAACACAGACACAACAGCTCGCCATCTCTCTCCACTCACAGCTGGAACCCACTCCTACTGAATAATGAACTCAATCTCAGCTCTGCCTCAGGGGGGGACCTTGGAGCCGCCCTCAGCTTAGTGCAAGGCTTTGCAGCCCAAATGTGCGCGCACAAACACACTGAAGCGGCGTGATGCGCTGGCACATTTCTACTCACTGTCATTCTTTGTTGCACTGTGAGAAATGCTTCACTGATTGGCAGTAGAGGAGAAAAGACAGAGAGCAGAGAAGAGAGCCGGGAGATATCGAAAGGATTGTGATGCTTTCAGAACGTGGAGGGGGAGACGGAGTCAGACAGCAGGAAAGAGGTTGGGAGGTTCAAGTGCGGAGGAGGAGGAAGTAGGGGAGGGCTGGGGGGGGGTTCAATTGCAGCTTCGCATCAGATCGACCTCGTGCACTTCCAGGGGTCCACGGAAAGGGTTTCTACTGAGGGCAAGGTGATTTCGGGAAAAAGAAAAGAGCAGGGAGCCTCGGGTGATGAGCACGTGAGGGCTGAGATGAAAGAGACAGCCGCTGGATGCCGAGATAATGGCCACGCTTCCGAACCCTGATTGAGATTTAACAGGAGTGGGTAGGTTGCTCTGAAGGGGGTCAGCGGGCGAGCCAGTCCATCGACCTTTTCGGAGAGTCTTCCTTATGTCCGCCTTACCCGCTTCCACGACGGCTAGAGCCCATTAACCGCAGGAATATGACAAGTTTCAATTAGATCCGCCGTAATTGCAGAAGACGCTAATGAAATTTATGGGCCGGGGAATGTAGCAACACAAAAACAGCTAGCGCAACACGGGCCAAAACAACGGCAGCGAGTGTGGATGTGTTCACAGAGCATGGGATGGTTCAGTTTAGTGCCTTGTGCTTTCTCTTGGTGGGCAGCCATCCTGTGTCTCTAACTCATAGTGACAGATCCTCTTCACCGTGCTTCTTTTCACAAGCCGTGGCAGCAGGCCAGCGCACGCTCATGCACACTCACATATACATAGGAGCTCACATCTACTCGGCAACATCTGAATAGGTAATTATCCGACTTGTAAGAGTAGGGATGTGGCAGCCAGTGTGCTCCACGTGATCAGCCTAAAACTAAAGCCTCTACTCAGCAAAGGAATATTAATTGGCTTTTCCAAGTCGGCGGGCTTTAAAGGAAAGTGAGCGAGCGAGCAGCCTACCAACAAGCAGAGGCTACTAACTTCCCCACCAAGGTTACTGAATAGCAGCGTTGTTGCCGCTGTTGTCTCCTTGTTGGAGTTTGCCTGTAATGTTGTTGGTTATGTTTGTGTCGACATTGATTTTTCAAGCGATGCACCTTTAAAGCCCAGGGATACAGTATTTTTTCACATCGGAATGGAATGGGAGGAGAGGACGAGAAAAGAAGCAACGCAGGAAAAGAAATAGAAAAAGGAGATTTTTTTTTTTTTTTTTTTTTTTTAGGGGAGGTGGAATGACTAGGAGAGGAAATAATCCATTATACTGCAGGTTTTTATCATGCCTATGTGAAGGGTCAGAAATTGGTTTCCTCTGATCAGTGAGGGAAATCAAATACAATACTAATCTGGAAAATTTCCCCCGCAGAGCTCCCAGAGGTACTGACATCAAAACAGAGTGGCAATGAAGAATATTATGAATGTGCCGCAGGAACAGATTTCTATTTTATTTTATTTTATTTTTTTCCCCCGTCTTTGCCTGGGTTCATTGATATGCGCTGTGGTTTTACACTGATAATTGCCTGCTGAGCTCCAGATCAATTCTTTAATTTGCTATCAAAACTCCATGTTGTCATGTGTGTTCAGACTTATCAGGTTTAAAAGGAGAGGGGAGGGAAGAAAAGTACAATAAGCAGCAGGAAAGGGAGAAGTTAAAAGCAAACTGCAGAAAAAAAAAGAAGGGTAAAGCGTTACTCATTATTGTTTTAGTATCTGTTGAAATTAATTTCTGGGTCGGATCAGGCAGAGCCTCGGGAACACATGTCCTGTTGAATAGTGTCTGTGTTTAACCTAAATAACTTATCTGCATGTTTATTTAATACTTGTATGAATAAGTCTCAGGAAGTACAGGACTTTCACATGACACACAGTACAAGTGACAGAAATCAAATTTGGGAGTAAAAATACTTGCAGGGAAACAAAATGAACTTTTTTTTTCCACTTTACTGAAATGTAGAAAATATTCTGTTCTCATCATAAATGGATCCTAAATAAAACATAAGACCTTTAACTCTGATGTTAAACTACAATTGTGATCAATATTGGATCAAAATATTGAAATGATCAGTTTTGATGAACTCAAATCTGTTGTGACATGAGGACAGAAGTTTGTACCTTTGAGGAGTATCAAAATAAAAGACCGAAACTAAAACAAAAACACTACAAATATGATCATTCATGTTTATTGAAAAGACAGATTATAACTAATATACAGATAATAGCAGAGCATATTTGATTAATAATTGGATTGGACAGAACCTTTATATATTCATGTACTGTTAAATAATTAGTTCAAAAGATTCACAGACTGAAAATATCACTGATACAAGAACAAATATTATTATTCAACTTCATCGTGGATTTACATATATAAGTCTGAACAATTATTATTATTAAAGTTAATCGTACATCAGAGGTGATTTCTCTAAGATTTTCAAGAGAAGTTCAGCTTCCCTTAAAATGTCAAATATTAAATGGTCAAATATGTACAAATGCGTTAGAACACGTTCATCTCGAAGCCGAGTTCGTTCAGAATCAGCTCCTTCTCACAAATGGACTGAGTGGATGTTAAACGTCTCATACTTTCCCATGATGCCGTTCTTCGATGCTCTATGGTCCATGCATTTGCCCGTAGAAGCTGAGCGTCCGTTCACTTCAATGGGACTGAAAGGAACTATTTTTTTTCATTGCCTCAAAACTTGAAGGTCATTGGATAAATGCCACGATTTTGTCCCGCCCCCGGACACTCAGCGTCTATGGGGGTGAATGGAGCTGTGGGCGGGCCTTGGCTGGCCTGGACGCTGAGCCTCTGCATGATGATTGGACGATCAGTCAAAAGTCAATATTTATTATTGTGACTCCTAATTTTAGAATTTTTAGGTTCTTATTCTGGTTTTTATCCAGACTGTTTTTATTTTCTCTATTTGATTTTATGACCTTTTTTACTTTTATTTTATTTGTTTTATCCTTTTATTTACTCATGCTGCTATATTGATGAATGACGGAACACTGAGCACTTTTCATCTTGACACTTGATCAAGTACCTGTCGAACAGGTTCAATGTGTGTTTTCTTCGTGGTGCCCAATGCGACTGCTCTGCCTGCAAAACCAATCTACCTACGGGTACAAATAAAGAAACCTTGAACCTTGGAGGCTGAATCCCGATTTGATTGACAGGTATTTTAACGTACACACCGTCACTGTCAGCTCCGTCCCATCGTGGATTTAGTAAGCGAAGACGAAAGACAAACTACAACCCATTTGTTGGTATTTGCACGACAAAATGACTTGTTCATTTCTTACACTGTAAATAAAACACACTCAGAGTATTTCCTCGTTTCAGTTGAACATAATTTCAACATTTCCTTGTTCAAGTCCCTGGAAAAGATGCTTACTTAAGACCATTTTCCATTTTCTTGAAAAGGAACGGAGGCATATCTCTTTTGTCTACAAGTGATACGGAAATTTTGTAAAATAGACTTCTAAAGCTAAAAAAATGAGCCTATTTGAGAAATGATAGGATAAACTTACATTTTTGACACTGATGTTCCCTTTGGCTGGATCTGACCCTTTAAACAAACACCAGAGCCAAAATAACTCTAGAGATCAGAATAATGCACAAGCCCAGAGTTTCCTTTCCTCACAAACCAAATTGAAGCCATCCAGGTCGAGACGCCGTTGGCTTCGGGCAGTTGTGTTGCATACGGCCTTACGCGTGGTTTACGTTTGGTTATTTTTAGATGCGTAGCGTTTGCCTCCATCGTCTGGATCCAAACATGTCATGTGTCGCCGTTGGAAAGCGAACAGACACTTAACGGATGAAACAAAGCAAATTCAGTCACAAAATCTCAGGTGAATACGCAGTGTTTTGTGAATTGCAGGAACACGGTGGCCTTGTGTGACTGTCATGGGTTCGAAATGATTCCACATGGTCATTCTCGACCACAGCCGGACCATTCAGAAGCATAGGCAAACGCTAAGGGCGGCGTGGCCTCCAGGGGGCGCCACGAAATGGACAAAAATTCACCTTCAGTCGAATTATATTAAAACTAGCTGTTACTATTAACTCTTAAAATGGAACAGCATTGCCCAATAAATATTACTAAAAATGATGATACCAAATAAGCCCCACCCCCATTCCTCCAGATCAGGATCTGCTCGTTCTCTGTGTGGGGAGGGGCCAATATATTGATGTTTATTTATTTATTTATTATTAGGATCCCCATTAGATGATGCAAAACATCAGCACACATGACGATATACATTTACAAGCACAGAAGGAATATTATCCTTGTTAAGTATGCTTAACAGTCAAATACAACATTAACAACAATAGTAATAATAATAATAATAATAATATTAACAATCAAATTTTAAGAAAAAAAGAGAAATAAATCATTATAATAATACTGATAATAATACATAATAATGATAATAATACATAATAATGATAATAATAACACTAATAACAATCATAGGAATCACAATAACAATAATTTTATAAAAATAAATAGCCAAAGTATAGATGTGACTCCGGAGAACTTTGTAAACATGTCAAGCTGTTTGGAGCACAGGGAAGGAAAAAAAAAGAAAGAAGAGGAGGAAAAAACAGGAGAAAGAAAGATGTAAAGTAAGGATACATTAATGAAATGAAGCGTCAATTCTTTAGCCCACTCGACTGGAAAGGTGATAAGTTGCTTCTGAGCGATTAGTCTCAACGTGGTACGCTGTTCAGTAAACAACCAGTTTTATATTTGTGTAGCTGGGTGGCATGGGGGGGGGGGGGTAATGCTATGGGTCATTTGTAGAGATTAAACCCATCTACATTAACCTAATCTACGCTTTTGTATTTTACAGTTGCGTAAAGAATTATTAGACTTTCAAAAGTCGTCAAAAACAATGGTTATACAGTCCAGTCTTAACTCCAGTGTGGATCATGTGACTAAAACAGACAGAAAAGAAAACATGGAATGAATAAAAGTAGTTTTTTTCAGTATAAGATCATGAAGATATTGACGTAAGAACTGAAGTGATTTAAGTTATTATCAAGAAAACATGTTCAACAGCTCTGAAATTCAACTATTATGAACTGTTTTTTGTTTTTTTTTTTATTTATATCATTATATTTGTCCAAACAAATGTACCTTTAAGATTAAAACAAGAAAACAATGGGTGGTCTAATACTTTTAACAATGACTGTACGTCTGGCTAGCTTTTGTTTTTCCTCCTTTTAATAGTCGATCAAAATGCTATTCCCTTTTCACCTCTTTTGGTATTTATTTGTAATTTCTTAAGCATTTAAATTGAGTGACATGTTTAATGGTAAAAACAATACTATTTGATTTCTTTTAAGTGTATGTAAATGGCAGATGGAGGAGGAGGGGGGGCACCGTATAAAACCTCACCCAGGGCGCCACATTGGGTAGGACCGGCTCTGTTCTCAGTCATATCTATTCATTCAAGTGTCTAGAAACTAATCCTGAACCTTCCTTAACTTTTCACTTACTCAGACTTTATAGACGTTTATAATTAGACAAGAATGCATCGCCTTATTCGGTGTGGGTGTTACATTTTGGTATGATTTATTATTCGGTGACAGGGTGTTTCTGTGCGTCTGAGCAAAACAAATAAAGCAAGTTCCTGAAATAAATGAATGTGTCTTGTTGGGTCAGTTTTTGCCTCTCACAAACTATTTGAGTCTTCCGAGGAAATTATATGCATTTATTTTCTGTCTCCAAATGTTTATGTGTACCTTTTAAAGGTATTGATCGCCAGTCAGTTGAGCTATTATGTTTCTAATGCCCGTAAGGCCTGCATAAACAACAAAGATCATGAGAACGTGAAGTCCGGGCGATATGATTTGAGATGATAATAATTTCAGGACTTTTCGCAGTACTTTTAATGGTTTTAACGAGCACACTTGTAATGGCCCTGTGCTGATTTTGTGTAGTTGTTGCAGGGAAATGCACTTTGTTGTTTCAATGTCACGGTGTCCCCTTGCACAAACCCCAAGAGAGGCTGTTAAGAGAAGTTTCCAAATTGTTCTGGAGAGTTTTAACAGATATGTGCAGGCTGTGAACGCAGCATATTACCTTCAGATGTGAAGGAAAACACACATACGGGCTTCATGTTGGACAGACTGTGGGATTGGTGCGTCTTAAAGGGGTGATAGGTAGTATTTCGACTTTCAAATATTTAACGAATGCCTAAAATTATCGTTATCGTAAAAGCTGTTAAGTTCTGTCTGGGGCGCCTTAAAGTGGGCGTAAATGTGACAAATTCATGGGGTTCAGCATTTCTGGGGGGCCCATAGAGCAGTGGAGGCGGTCCAGTGGATACACACTGCAAAAATCTAAATCTGACCAAGTGTATTTTTCTCATTTTTAGTCCGAAAATTTTAGTCTGAAAATTATTTTGGTAAGATTTCTTGAAATCAGATCTATTGTCTATAAATCAGTTCTTAAATTTCACTGAAAAGTTCCTCTTTAGGTGATTCTGTCTGATTTTAAGT
>JAPTYQ010000007.1:7617413-7627512 GCA_029814465.1 Ostorhinchus cyanosoma | reverse complement strand
TTTGTCATTTCATTAGTTTTTGTTAATGATAACAACCCTGCCTCAAACTCAGGCAAAATGCTGTAATACTATCAGGTTAAAGGAGAAAACCTTGGTGTCATACTGTACATTGCCTTTTCTTATAACAATGGACACACTGGAACTTAAATTTGTAATTCATTGTGATTCTAGAACTCTGACACTGCGATTGGAGTCACTGTGCAGCTCTATTGGCAGGATTAGGAAGGTGACACAAAATATGTCACTGTTAATACACTGCATGCTATTGCATGATAAGTGATGTTACAATACTGATTCTTTTAACAAATTACAAAACACCTATTTCCATTCATCTCAAAATGGCATGTTGGACTGCATTTTATTAACAAATATGAGCCAATCTCTATCAGGTTAGAGTGATTTTAATGTATATTTTGAAGTGGTTACTTTATTCTACTATTCAACTGGTGATCAGCAGGCTCTCCAATGGCACTTTTAAACACCGATACACGTATAAAATGTTTTTAGTTTCAACCATTTTTCACACACGGCCAATTAAAAAAACGTTCTGGTGAACCAAGTTTAAACCGTCTGGTAAAGAAGGTCACCCAAGAGTCTCTTTACCTTGATGAGGTGCTTCTCCCATCTGTCTGCTGACACTGACTTGCCGATCTTCCTCAGCAACTTGACGTGAAGATCTACGAGGAGCTTTGGAACTGAGGGAAGATCAGACAGACAATTCAGTAACTTTAATACTAATGAAGACCAAAACTAAAACTCCAGATAAGCAATGTTTGTTAGAGGAATAGAATAGGTGCCACTTCAGATTTGAACATAATTCTCATTTAATCATTTAAATGAAGACTTGCAGATATGAGAATTATGTGCTTTTCTGTCTTTGACACATCACTGGAAAATTTGCAACAATTTTAGGCTTCTAGCAAAACCAGGCGTGAACATTTTTATCATCTTCTCCAATTTTGTGATGAACCTAATTAAGCACATCATCATTTCATCAAATAAATTCCAATGGAGTCAGTTGAACTTAAGTAATGGGCTTTGTATATTTAAGTAAAACCACATCATTCATGATCAGTGTAATACAATTCATTTTACGTTTCAATATTCTGTCAAGTAAGTTTTCTACTACAATGGTGGCATAACGTTAAAATACACAGTGTAATGATATAAATCATAGTCAATAATCAAACCAAATTTCATCATTGTGACAGACATACCAATAGTTTGAAGTAGGGCTGCACAATATTGGAAAAAACTGACATTGCAATTTTTTTAACCCTGTGGTATATATTACGATATGGAAAATTACTCAGGAAGATATAACAAGCTGTGTGGTGCTGACTTAAATGGTCAAACAAATTTGTTGCGTTTCCTCTCGTGGCAACAGGTGAAAGGCAATGTTGACACAGAACACGTGTTTCAGTTTCATCCTTCTTGTAACTGAAATAATTCCAGATAACTGATGTTGCTTTTCTTTTAGGCACCAAGTCTGTTTTCAGTGATTTTCTCTTGTTCGTTGTTCATTTTTTCAATGCCGTTACCAGCGACTCACTCCATGTGCAAGGGGCGTGGTCCGCTTCGCCAACTGATTAAGAATGAATGTAATTGTGATTACTGCACCTGAGTTTGTGTCAGGTACCCTTGAAATTGGATGAGAACATGTTGAGTTCATTTGCCTCCTACATTGAAGGACCTGCGATGTGACTATTGCACACACATACATTGTGATGACGATGCTCAAACGATATATTGTGCAGCTCTAGTTTGAAGTGGGTTTAAAAAAAAAAAAAAAAAAGCAACAGCTGATTAATCTGAAAATGCATTTTCCAACTGGTTCCTCTCGGGAAACATTTCAAAACAGAAAACACATTTTCTGTGTGAAATTCAATTAGATCAATTTATCAGAAATTGGATAACTATTTAACTGAACCGCCAAATCCAAGTAATTAATCCCTCAATAAATAAATCTGAATCACTGAACATCTCACTAACTAATGGTCTAGATGGAATATTTACCTTTTCAGCTCATCCTCTAACAAAGTCAGTTATCCCATTTGAAGGAATAATATTAACTATCAGCTAAGATCTGTGTCAACAACTGCAGATACTGATGACCGGCAAAATGTACGATCTGTGCCCATTAATCGGTCAAACCAGTTCATCTATCAATAGTGTTTACAGGTGCTTACACTGACTGCAGACTGAGGTGCAGATGACAAGACAGTAATCAGACATGAAATCTACATTCACATAATATCAGAAAAACTCCAACCAGGATCAACATATGGAAAACCTGAATAGAAGAACGTTTAGCTTTAGAGCACGAAATTAAAACTATTCTCACTTTCACATGCCAGCTGATGACTCACAGAAATGTGATATAAAATACTTGTATGGGTTGTGGCCAGTTTACTCTGCTGAATGTTGTGCATTGCTTCAGTTCAAGTGTAATTTAACCCCAGTGTGGTACCATGTGCTATCATGACACATGATGCTACAAGAGTAAATAAGTTGATTGTTACATATTAAGCTAAAGTGATTATTTTATTGTGTCACAAATCAAACTTGTTATGGCAATATTTTTCAGCATTTTTTTTGTACCTTTAGGCAGGAAATTTTCACAACGTCCATATTTCTAAACATGAAGCACATGACAGGAGGGACTATTTCTAACATATGGATGTGGTTTGGATATGAAGCCTAAGACAAAAAAGAAAATGGTACTTGATTGTATGATTACATTATGATGTTATAATTCCACAGACTGATCCATCCTGAGCAAGGAAGGGTGTATAAACTTCTCAGTATCAAGATATATCTAGAATATAAAGCAAATACGTAAACAGCATTAAAAATAAAAAAGCACTAATATTGTAGAAGCTACATCAGATTATTGGGACACAAGAAATAAGCACATTCCCAAGTCTAATGAAGAACTCTGGGAAGTTGTGAAGAAAGTCTGTATAACACAACATAAGGTTACTTTAGAAAACTTCAACACAGTTGACCAAAGAGTTCAAGAAGTACTAAGAGCATTTCAGTAACTACTGACTTTTAACATTTTTTGCTTGCATTTTTAATACTGTGCATATATTTAACATGCCTTTTTTAAAGAGACCAAGGACTAAAAAAGTATGCTCATTAAAGCACTTCAAAGTTTGGCGAAGGGCCTTTAAACTTTTTATGAAATAAATATGAAAAAAGCCTACTTCCTAGTTTAAGCTTATATAAACGATTATGTAAATACACAGAAAATGTGCTACACTGAGATATGTAAAGTTATAGATTCTAGTCTTACTGCATAACTGCAGAGCTTC
Organism: Ostorhinchus cyanosoma; assembly: GCA_029814465.1. NCBI lineage: Eukaryota > Metazoa > Chordata > Actinopteri > Kurtiformes > Apogonidae > Ostorhinchus > Ostorhinchus cyanosoma. Next base: position 7,624,195 of record JAPTYQ010000007.1, on the reverse strand, counting down.
TTAATCTCCAAACACATGTCAAACATTTGATGCAGACATTGCTATTAATTCAGATGCTAACTATTGAGATCACTGACACTGTGTGCCAACATCTATATTAGTTTTGTACTGGCTTCTTCACAAGATGGAGCGGATACAGACATGACTGCAACTTTCAATTGGACAAAAGCGCACACACGTCCAGTCAGGGTCTGGGGTTAATTTACTATTCATTGCAGATTTTCATCAGCTTATCATGAAAATGTCTTTATTTTTGTGAAGGAAAACTAATGACAATTTATCTTATGATCAGTTTACATTCATTTCAGTTTTTCTTGTTTAATATTATCACAGAAATACATGCATGGTAAATGCTTCTTTCCTATTTTGTGTCTTCCACATTAGGAATTACTTTAAAAGTCCATGTGACACCTGTTCACATCAGGGACTGTTTTCATGGACCCTTCTATTGCACTAATAATTAGCAAAACAGTTAATCAGAATAAAGACGCCTCATGTAACCATCTTATACCAGAAGAGAGGTTTTGAGCAGAATGAAAGGGAGGGGGGTATAAACCTTTCATGATTTTTACAGCAAATAAATAATATTAGACTTGTGAACACTTGATGTGATTGTGTCTCTTGTCTCTTCCTGCAAAGGTTTGAAGTACTGGCCTGTGACTAGCTCAAAAAAACAAACAAGAGTTCATGTCTATCCCAGAAGGGTCCGATCTGACAGTGGTAACATGTGGACACATTTCATGTTCAACAATCTCTGTCATCTAAGCAGAGTAACTTATATGCATGCATTATACATATTTGAGTTGGTATTTATAAGCACTTTAACATTATGTATAACAAAATTTGGGGAGAGAAAATGTTTAGGTGAAAAACAGCAAATTACTGCTCGGTAACATGTGGACTTGAAACTCGACATCAACTTTTGAAGCTTTAAGCATTCAAAACATGCGGTTCTTAATAGAAACTGATATCAAGTAGGAGAAAACCTTTTAGATATTATGTTCAACTATGCTGAAAATGAATTTTTGAGTAAAATACTGAAAAATATCTGTTTTATTGACATGAGAATGTGGTAATATGTGGACAGGTTGCCATACTAACATGTGGACAACTCTTTACCATTGTATGCATCACCCAAAGTGTATGAAAAGATCATTACTTTCTGAAAATTTCACTCAAATATCTGAATTATAAGTCACTTGAAAATTTTTATTTAAATTTTTGTAACACATGGACAGGGCCTTTTAAGCAAACACATAAATATCAATAATATTCACAAAATAATAAGAATCTAATACTGGCAACTTAACAAGCATCTACAAAAATCAATGGATTGAATACATTTTCAATTTTTTTAAATAAATTTTTGTATCAAATTCGAGCTATGGCTATGGTGTAAAAAGTACAATTGATAAAAGCGTTTGTAGCTTTTATTTGTTTTACAAGTGGGATTGTGAAAAGGATAACAGTTCCATACAATACAGATCTTTCGCTAAAAAATGAGCACACTTGATGAAGAATGTGTGTAAATTTACTTTTACAAGTCGATGTTCACTTTTGCTTGATCAGACCCAGAATGCATTGTCTTGGACTGGTTATTTATCTTCCTCTTGTTTATTTCTGACAGGAAGGTGAAATTACTGCGCATGTCAAAAATAGGTGCATCCTGATTAAATGCTTTGAACATGTAACACACGTCTTTTGGGATCAGTGTCTGTGGAATCACATACAGTAAGTTTTAATCTCTGATCAGAGTGCTTTCAATCAAAATGAAGGGATATACTCAAGGTAACCACAGCCAGCAACTGATTTTAATTAATTAAATACCAAGCTTGACAGGAGGATATTCAGAAGTTGATGCGTGTTCAAAACGTATCACAGGTTAAATTTAGGAATAGTGAGGTTGACTAAACTGACTATAACGAACTGTGAATACACCTGAAGTGATCACATATGTAAACCTTTCCATTAGCCATAAAAGATTCTGTGAACTCAGACATGGTGCTGGAGAAGAAAAGACCTGACTATCTAACACGTTGTTTTTGAGTAATATTACATCTTTTACTGTTATTAGACATTAGCCCTCTCTTTCTTCCGTGTCATTTGGGGGAAGCAAATGCAGTTCTAAACATTGACGGGGCGCATCTCCTGCATCCCCTTCTGAAATCTGCACCTAATAGACAAACATGAGGACTGCATCTGCACATGTATCACTCCGTGCTGTGTACACAGTTCATTTACATGTGGCAGATGACTACGATCAGAAACGCTTACGGAGGCCGCGCATGCGTACAGCAATGCCAAAACAAAAAAAGTAGTCAAGTCATTTACAATAAGCTACAAAAACGGAAGTGATTGTGCTTTGCTTGATGTACACTTTAACATTAATGCTAACATGGGAGTGCACACACCATTAAAGATAGCAAAGTTACACATCGTATTCTTTTCAACAGGTAGTATACTCAACGCATCGATGACGTTTTTATGTTGTTTACAATATATGTGTTTTAATACCAAGAAGACAGCTTATATTTTGAAAGCTTCAACCGGAAGCCCTTGATGGGTTTTTTGAAGGCTGAGCGAACCACTATAAGGCAAAATATTTTAACTGTAAATAAAGTGCATATTAGAGTGTCCGTCTCAGACATTGACATATTTCACAAATTAACTCCATAAATCCAGTGTTCAGCTTCCCAATGTCTCCTGCCCCCCAAGCTCCACGGGAACCCACGCACATTTCTGTCTGTGTTGTGTTACCTCACGTTAGAGGCAGATAAAGGCTGCTTGGAAAAAATTAAGCTCAATTCAAAAGCTCAAAAGTGACAGAAAACCTCGAACACTTCGGCGGGTTCACACCTGGATAGCCAATAAATTATGCATAGACACGTTTTCCACTTCGAACGGCAGCTCTGAGGTGCAGGTAACTTGTTTTTAAGTAAACAAGAAGGTTAGAAAACCACACAATAACACACAACTAGCTAACATAGCTGCTAGCCTGTTAGCACGGTAGGTACCATTAATGCACTGGTGAAGTCTCTCCTCCTCCCCGCCAGCAGTGGAGGTTTTCCTGCCTTACCTGAGGATGTGTCCTGCAGATATCTCTCCAGCTGTGGAAAGGTGAGCTCTGGTAAGTCCAACAACGCTCCGTACCGCTCCAGAAAAGAGCAAATCACGGCGTAACTTGGACACAAACCGGGGGAAGAACTCGCCGTTGCCGCCGAAGCAGCCATCTTTTCCACACCAGTGTAAAGCCAGCCGAATTTAGACACGTGACTTCCGGTGATATCAAAATAAAGACTTTAAAAAATGAAGCGGAAAGAGGCGTGATGGGTGATGCCAGCAGAGACCAGAAAATACAGCCGAAATTACTGAGGGTGGGCGATACTGGGAATTGTGGTATCGATCCGATACCAAATAAATACACGGTAGTATTGCTGATACCGATACTTTTTACTTGAAATGTCATGATCATTGAATAATTTTGTCATTTTGCCTTTAGTTAGTTGATTATGATTATGATAAAACACAGGACAAAGATTTAAGGCAAATAAGCATGTTTTTTTATTTACTAACTACAGTATAAAACAATTTAACAGTATAAAAATTATAAAATAATTCCCCTTTTAAATGTGTGGTGTTACCACAGTGGCAAATGACTTTATTGAGACAGACTTGGCAAGAATTGCGCTCACATGAACTCTGTGAGGAAATTTGAGTAATTTGCTGAATGTATAGAAGACAAACTGCAACAAAAGTATCCATCTCATCATGCTAGTATTGATACCGATACTCACCTTGGTATCGATACTATCAATATGTCGACATGCCCAGCCTTAGAAATGATCTGTATCAGGAATCTGGAACCCCTTGAAAAAAATATCACTTGCACACCAACATGAAAAATATAATATTGTGCAAGCATGGACAAATAATCTACCTGCAATAGATTTTATGATTTTGTGCACAATTGATGGGAAAGTTGCAAGCCATATTTTCCATTTTAACAATATTTTGTAATGACAACAGACCAGTATTAGATTTTTCTCATCTTGAGTCCCAGCAATGCATTCTTGTCCTCTGCAGCCGATAAAAATTTCTCAGCTTTATTATTTTATTTTATTTTTTTTAAGTTGTACAGTGTGAAACATACTCCATTGAAAAAAAAATGTATGTACCTAAAAAAGTTGCATTATATTGTTCCAATCAGGACAATTATTTAATGTAAATAAACAACAAAAATTACTTTCCTTGATACAACTACAATTAAAATGTAGTTTTGTTTATTAATTCATTTATCGGGACACTGCAGTTAAACATAGCGGAAATATAGAACATCTGACGTTCTGCATAAAATATATATAGCATTAAGCTAATTTGCAACTCCTGTCCCCAGTTAGAGATACACATTTACAGTAAAAATAACAATGAAATAAAAACTGTATAAACAATAGTATAAAAGCCTATTCACGTGTACCACACACACTCACACACATACACACTCTCAAAGAAAAGAAAAAAGAAAAAATTTGCTGTGAAGGTTTTGACATCTTATATTAGTTTTATTTCATCTGGCATTGTGTTCCAGATGTGACTGCCCTTTAAGGGGAAAGCTGACTTTCCAAATGTGGTTCTAGCTTAGAATGTTTTACAGTTATTGTTTACAGAGATCCTGGTGACTTTGCTTTTTTTGATGGAGATAAATTTAATTCCCTTTGCCTTTTTTCTTCATAGGCTTCTTCCTCATTATCTGTATTGCTGCTGGTGGCGCTGTCCTTCAAATCTCCTACTGCTTCCAAATGTTCCCTAGAGCAACAATGTCACCGACACATGACAACGGCTAACTGGATTTACTTACAGATCTACTACAAAGTGTTGTCTTTTTTCCTCATAAAGTCAGCGCTGTGAATGCTTATGCACTCAAACAATAACCAAGATTAATACTAGGCTGGACTGCACTACAATGCAAATATGTGCACACACTGTATAATAATCATCCTGCATAATACGTGTTAATTTAATATTAACACCAAATGGTAATCCCAGCTGTCAAACATCCCACCTGTCTAGGAAACTTCTTAACACCTAAAAATCAGCCTCATGATCTTTCATTGCAAGGTACGTTTTCTCCAACCTGTAAAAGAGTTAAGAAGCGGTGCCAAAGTCTTGTTTCCAGAATTACAATATACTTCAAGTTAAACACAACATTTCTGCCCAATGAAATAAAAAAAATTAAAAAACACATGCACTGAAGATCTAAAATGCACCACAGTCCAAATCAAAGTGCTGTACTCATTCAAAAAAAGTACATCATTCTCAAGGTTAAGTATTATCCAAAATTTTGATGAAGTTTAATCAAGCATTTGGCAAAACACAAAATGTACAAAAAAAAGAGTAAGACTTTAAATAGCTCTGTAGACTCAGCCGAATATCCTTTATAAAAATGAATATGTAGGGTAAAAAAAAAAGATGATGTAATTTTCATAGCTTTTGAATGAAAACTTGGACACATAGATGTCAGTTGATTTTGATTGATCGGCTCCTGAATTTGATTATAGGCTGCATTAAGATAAACTTTTGTCACATATAAATGTATGTGCTGAAAACATTTCTTCACAGTTGAATTTATGATTGATTGACTGATGATGTATGTACTGACTGAGCCTAACATGCTTAGAATTACAGCAAATGTATACATATAATAGATATCATTGTTTTATTATTGAATTACTTGAATTGTACAGTTTTAATTCAATAGCTGGTTCTTTAGATTCACCCCAAACAAACGATATTATTAATAATATTAGAAACTATTCAAATTATCCACCGAAAACCAAATATGATAAACATCAACAAGGTAGGAGCTTATATATCTCGTTTGCAACAGATTCACCTGACATTGTACAAAAGGTCTAAAGATCTGCTTTAGATGTAAACTGTTCTCAAGGTAAACCTCTTTCCAGTCCAGGAGAACCTGCAGATGTGGAGCAGTGACTCTTCTGACCAGATGGGGGCAGAACATCACTGTTGAACAAGAATTTTAACTCGACTTCAGTGAGCAACCACAAAAAACTAAATGCAGTTCAGCGTCTGCCATGTCTATGTGTATGTGTAAATAGCCTAAGCATACAAGAAAACAGCTAATTACATCAATCTGAATTTCAATATACAAGATTTTTATTTTTTTTTTTAAAGATTGTGATTTGAGAATCAGCAAAGTTTTTTTGTTTGTGTTTAGGATGCTTTGGAAATAATTTCAATTCAAGCAAAGTAGATTCTGACATAATGTTTAATTTTAGTCAATAGTGAGAGGAATTTTCACTTAAATATATATAAAAACACAGATATGAGGATTTTCTTTTTCACACATGAGGCACACATTTTTAAAAGGTCAGATTGTTTTTAGAAAGAGGGACCACCATTTGTTCTCTTTTTTAAAAACATGGAAACCCACTCCTCTTCTGCTTCCATTGAACTGATTTACCTTTTTCATTTGGTGACGGGTTTGGAAGACTCTCACTAATGAACATAAACATGTTAAATAGTGCAGAGGTAGGATTGGTGACTCCCAGCTTAAATCAGTAGTGTTTTTTTTCATTACTGATTAGTTTAGGTTATCATTTACTGTATTATGTTTGTCTAGTGTTGTATGGATTAGTGTTGATGATGAAATGTGTGTGAAGCAAACACAATTTAACTACTATTGAGACTGATAAGAAAGAAAGAAAGAAAGAAAGAAAGAAAGAAAGAAAGAAAGAAAGAAAGAAAGAAAGAAAGAAAGAAAG
>JAPTYQ010000007.1:7589726-7617313 GCA_029814465.1 Ostorhinchus cyanosoma | reverse complement strand
AAGAAAGAAAGAAAGAAAGAAAGAAAGAAAGAAAGAAAGAAAGAAAGAAAGAAAGAAAGAAAGAAAGAAAGAATTCCACATCATAAAACACAAAATGAGAGTGTGAGGTGTGTTCACTGAACTCCAAGTGGCATAACTATCTCTCAACTCAATGTGGTGTTTGGTTACTGTGTCTAAGAATATCCAACCAGTTTATCTACAGCCAAACATGGCCACAGAGCTCTAACTCTTAATAACAGATTATCCCCTTGTCTTTATGAATCATTCACCACATGGACCAATATGCAACAAATACACCTACATACTCTGTTCTATTGTCCTCTATCTCCTCAAACACACACATCACAAATAATACACATTACAGAACAAAGATGGCATGAAATAAATATACTCTAAAATAAACTATAAATAGAAAATGAAATGGATATGCTAGGGATACAATGAAATGTGGAGTGTGCTGTGGATACTACAACTACAACTATTACTACTACTACTACTACTACTACTATTATAAATAATAGTAGTAGTCCTTGTAGTGGTAGTAATGAATGAATAGTTGTAATATTAATATTAATAATAAACATTGCTTTTCACTGTTGATTTGTTCAGAAACAAATTTCTCTTTGGATCATTTATTTCATTTCATTACTTTAATTACATAATTGTGACATGATATTAACCACGTTTATCCCCCAATTGATCATCCACACAGATATGTTTGGAGCATGACAACACACCCCTGCCTCATGTTGTTATTTGTTTTTTATCTTGCATTTGAAATATATACAAAACAAATCAGCGAACACAAATATAAAGGTTATAATCCCATAAATCATTAGACAGAAAACCAAGAAAGAAAAAAAACAACCACGGAGAGAATCAAACAATAACACAATGGATAATAAGCACAAACTGATAAGGTAAGAGATGTTCAAAAAACAAGGGCTGATATGTGGATGCGGAAATTATAGCTTTCTTTCAGTTTATTTTTCTCTTTTGCTGTAGATTAACCTTGTCAACAGTATATATACTCACTAAAATGATGAGGAAAAATAGGCTCAAAAGGCACAGATGACAAACACACAATATTTTAGTGCACAATAACATGTTTAACTTTTCCCACATCATATCCATTAATTATGCTTTTCTGATAATGTTTATTTAAAAAGACTACTTTGCAGTATTTTTCAGATGCATGTATTTTCATTGTAACTGTACTAAAGGATAACATCTGATTACTTTTTCAACTGGTGGCCTTTCCATTTATAGATATGTTTATAACATTTAACCATAAAATACCATTTTTCTTTTCTTTTCTTTTCTTTTCTTTTCTTTTCTTTTCTTTTCTTTTCTTTTTTTTTTTTTAAATAAAAGTATAATATCTATTTCAATAATAACCAATGGTGAATATCGGACTAAGGCTGGTCAGTTTATGAACAATGAAAGCATGGATCAGTAGAACCCCTGGAGAACAAAAGATCTGTTTCAAACTATAAGGTTTTACATAAAAAATCACTGGTATATCAACTTGCCAATAGCTTTAAAGCCAAAAAAAAGCAAAATGTATTTTTGAATTGGTTTTTGCACGTATTGTCCCACATAGAGCATGTGTTGAAAGCACCATGTGTCATTTCGTTGGGTAATCATCATTTTGGCCAGATTCTTCGTTATGTAATAATAACCTCACAATTCTTTACTATGATTGGATCATTTATGTGGCTGTTATTGCATATAACCAATGAACATTATCAACCCGGTCCTGGCGACCTGGAAAAAACCAATAGGATTGTGCTGACGTATCGCGAGATATAAATATTGTCGCGTGACGTTGCAAGTCCTCCACTTCAGTAACGTTCGCCATCTTGTTGTCGTTGAACGAAGAGAGACGACAGGCGGCGACCGATTTAACGAACAAACCACTAAACCTGCGTTGTTTTTCGCCGTCTAGGGCAGGATCAGTTAGCTAAATGAGTTCATGGACTGTCTCGTGATAAATGGTTATGGTGTGGATAAGGTTGGCGTAGGTTTTCCCGGGTCGCGCAGCGCAAAGATGGACGACAACGCGGCGAGGGAAGATGCCTGCCGAGAGTACCAGTCCTCTCTGGAAGACCTGACTTTCAACAGCAAGCCGCACATCAACATGCTCACCATCCTGGCCGAGGAAAACATCAACTTCGCCAAGGATATCGTCGCAATTATTGAAGCACAAATAAGCAAGGTTTTTATAAATAGAATACTTTATCTTTAAGATGTCTTATGTCGATGTAGTAGGCCTAGATGAATCGTTAGCTGCCTGCTAAACATGGCGGACAGCGTTTCTGTGAAGTTAACAAACGACATGCCTCCTTAGTTACTGATACGAAGTTACTTAACACTTTAACAACACTGGAGTCTTTCCTCTTCATTTGTGTGTGAAATTTTCAAACCCGTTTACACACTTTTATATTTACCTTTATTTCCTACTAGATTTTTTCTCAGAAGTCGCAGTTAGTATCAGCGTCTTTCCGGCCTCAAAAAGTCAAAATCCACCTTAAAATTCAGGACTATTTCTTGCAGTATTAAATCTATGTAGTTGTATCTTGTATGCACTGAAGAAAAGCTAATGCTGTGGTCGAATAAGATAGAACAGGACATTTTTCTTACTAATCAGTAACGGTTTAGTTGGAGTTTAGCTAACAATGGGTCCATTTCATTGAAATGATACGTTATCAGACTCCCTTAAGCTACAGTGTCGTTCTTACTGACCTACTGTAAGAAACGCAACGTTTAAATACATTAAGAGTACGACGAATGACAGCGAAAACATCAAATTGGGGCTGCTTAGTACCAACTGTCGTTATCATAGTGACACAATTCATTAATATCTTATCGGATTAAAACCTGTTTTGGTTAGTGTGTCAGTCTATTGCGTCAGCGTTATTAAGTACAACAGTTGTATCGGAACAAATGTCCAAACCGAGCAGCATCTTATGCTGTAAGACTAAAAATAGAAAGACGGCAATAGTGATATAATTGGAAAGGGAACCAAAATTGATTTTAAGGTTAATATCCCTTGCACTAAAACAATTATAACAGAAAATAAATTTATACAAAGATGTAAAATATTGACGTATGTAACCCAGCGATGTAATTTATGGTTTTTTTTTTCGTTTGTTTTTTTTTTTAATTATTATTATTATTATTATGTACAAAGTTCGGTTTTTGCAATCACCATTATCCCTTCTTAACTCCTGGACTCAAACGTTTAACTAATCAATAAATTTATCAGCTGTCTAATTTAATTTTTCCTTTAATGGTGGATTTTGACTTTGTATCTCAGTTAAGTTTCTTATAAGCTGTCACTGTACGTTTCAGTCTTTATCGATCCCTGACAGCTCAGTAATAAAGTCTCTACTGATTGTTGACACCGGGCCACAAAGATGTCTTTATACATGCTTTTCAGTCACAAACTTGTTTACACGTGTTGTCGAGAAGCTGTTGTTAAACACAGGACATGAGGCCTCTTTAAAGCCAGCTTTAGAAATGCTCTGCAGTCAGCAGTTTGTCGTCAGTGTTTGCATTTTCATGCCCGGCGTAAAGCTCACTAGTCAGATGACAAAAAGAAATTTCTCTGCTTTAATTCACTAGTGAATTTTGAATTATTGCAATGTTATTGACTGGTTAAAATGTTGTAATAAAAAATGTGAACTGTGCTTTTTGTCATTTTTTATTTCCCAGTGTAATTTATTGGTATGACTCTGGTTTACATTTACTAACACAGCTGGGTCAAAGATTGTTTGGACTGGTTGTACAAGCAGTATTTATGATGCTGCATAGTTACTTAACAATAGTTTACAGCTTCAATATATCTTTAAATGCCTTTAAATTATGTGTCCTATTTTTCTAATGAGTTAAGAATGTCTCAACTGAGGGGAGTAAAAGCTTATATAAAACTGAAAATGAGTGATAAAGCTCACCAGGTTCAAGTCAATGGCAAAGACGTCTGGGTAAAGTACAAAGAGTGGTTTCAGGAGGATGAACCCTCTTTGGAGGTAAAAAAAAAAAAAAAAAAAGGTTCTCATGGACTGGACTCTTCGTGTTTTTTTTTTTTTATATATATATATTTTTTAAATCCTCCATGGACATTTCTCTGGAGCCAACTCTGAACTGATTGAGCCTATTGAAGATGGCTTTTCAAAGTTTTTGGACTGATCACAGGAGTGTTTTTTATTTCCCTTCAAAATTTCCTGAATGAAGAAACTAAACTGGACTTAAAACAACTTTTTTTTCATACTTCATTTGATGCAAACATTTTTCATTTTTTTGGGGGGGGGTTTCCCCCACATTTTTCTCAAAGTGGGTGGTGAGGGGGACAATCCTAGTCCTGTCAGCTGTGTTTTAAACCTTTGTTCTGAAATGTTCATTTAACCCCTGTTGTTTTCTAAACTTGTTGAGTTTTCTATTGCTCCAGGCCCCAGCTACCGAGAAGCTTCCAGTTTTGTACTTAGTGGATTCCATAGTGAAGAATGTTGGAGGAGAGTACCTTGCAGTGTTTGCTAAAAACCTAATCACTTCATTTATATGTGTCTTTGAAAAGGTACAGTTCTCTTTGCTGCCGTTTAAGCCTTGTTAAATATCTAAGCACTATAAAAATCGTAGCTGTTCACTTCCCTCCTGTTTGTTGTTGCCTGCTTTTTCTGTGTAGTCTCCTGCACTCTGCTCCTCTGTATTTAATGCTATAATGTAGTTCCGCTAATAAAAGATATGGGGGTGGGTTTATGCAGAGTATTTAACTGTACTTTCAAGTTGTTTTAACAATTTAATTTTGATAAAACTAATTCTGTTAGAGTTCATTGACATGCTGTAATGTTACTGTGTTTGAGGTTTATCACTTGCTTTGGACCAAGTCCTGTCCTCTGTTTGTAGGTGGATGAGAACACTCGAAAGAGTCTGTTCAAGTTGCGATCAACATGGGATGATGTGTTTCCACCGAAGAAGCTGTATGCGCTGGACGTCCGGGTCAACTCTCAAGACCCGGCCTGGCCCATCAAACCGCTTCCACCTACAGTTAACGCCAGTATCCATGTCAACCCCAAGTTTCTTAAACAGGTGTGTATATACACAGCAGAACCAACTGGGCCACCAGGGTTTGTTCTGAATAAATGTGACTGTTTGGAGTCAGAGCTCCTGTTTGTGATGGTGGTTTATAATGTGTTTGTATAGTTTCCCTTTGTTTCTCACTATCATCTATCTTCAAATTGTAACAATGTAATGTAATATCAACATACAATATTGTCAGCTGTAAAACATTTTCCAAAAATAGGCAGTGGTGTTGGATGTAGTCTGATTGTTTTCATCAGTGAAAGCCTTAATATATCCTGTACTCCTACAGGTAAAGTTTGTGACTTTGAAGCCTTACTGACGTCATCTGGTTAATGTTATTGTCTAATGTGCAGTTGAGGTTTGATTTATTTATTTATTTTTAATCGTATGTGGGTGAAAGCCAGGGAAACCTTGTGTTTTGAGTTGATTTAACTGAAATCCCACCCTAAATTATTGCTGGCTTCTTTACTCTCGCTGATGGAATATAACAGCTAAAACATAGACACAAGAGACTCTCCCTCTGTATAAGTAATACATAAAGGGAAAATACTAGACAACTAAAATGCTTTCCAACATGTGCTCCAGTAAAAACATAGTCAGCAAAATGTCCATTGTGAAAAGGAAAAATATCTGTTAAGCGTTGCACTCAATTATACAGTGTGTTTTCCTGTGGTGTATTTTTGAATTAATATTCTGGTACAGTACTGCGGTAGATTTTTTATATTTAGCTATGTTTAAGTGCTGAACAAGAAGTGGATGAAAAAACTGAAAAGTAAAGCTGTTTAAGTTGGTGGAATAAAAGGTTTTACTCCTGACATGTAGCAAAGTCAAAACATAAAGCTCAAAAATTTCAATACAAAAGCACAAGTACCTCAAATATGGTGTGAAAAAAATCTACTGTAGTAGCACTACAGAGCTACATTCCACCACTAGAAATGAGTGCAGGTTCAAAATAAGCATAATGTTCAAATGATCCATGAAATACAATGTAAAAACTGAGGTTGTTTCCATTTCATTTGCAGGTTTTATTAGATCACATTTAGATTTTGAATGAAATCACTTTCATGGCAACGGTTATGTGAAGGTTTAAGGCCAAACTGTGCAGTAAAGGTGTCAGGATAGAGGTGAGGTTAGTTGATTATAGGGAATACAAACCTTATCAAATCATGTTCATTGGCAAACTTTAACAGTCTTATGTTAAGCCGTGTATCTATGTCTTAGTCAATGTAGGTCATGGAAGGTCCAGAATTCTTGAGTTGCAGGCTTGAAAGGCCCTTGTTCTATTTGTTTATCCTTTATTCTCCTTGTAGTGTTAGGTGTGCAATATTCTCTTTTGTGGTTCCAGTTGCTTGCTGCAAGCATACTTTTGTCATTTGAAAGAAATCTTGACTGTAAACTTAAATTTTACTGTTAGCTAATATCAGGGAGGCATATGCATTGCAATCCCCAAACTGCTTCTCCCACCACTGGAAGAAGAGCACAAGGGATCTCCTGTAGAGGGGTTTAGCATCAGCGGAAGACATTAAGTTGTTTGCTACACAGTAACCAATAGTGGATCGTAGTTTGGTTTATGCTCAAGGTTCAAAACCTAGATGTTAATGTGCAAAGGCTCCTGGGAAATACAGCTCAATTCAGAGCTGAGAAATAAACCTCTTCATCCAGCTGTCTAGTAAATACTGATGAGCAGACCCATTTTCTAGGAAATGTATGAATATAAATGTAAAAAGATGACCTGAAACCTTGTCTGATTTTTGTCATCAGTCTGATGAGGCGTCCTCTCCACGGCCTGTTCCTGTCCCACCCCAGCCGGCCCCAGTTGCTCCTCAGCCAGCCCCAACTGCTCCCCAGTCCAGTTTAACCCAAGAGCAGCTCATCCGTCAGCAGTTATTGGCCAAACAGAAGCAACTCCTGGAGCTGCAGCAGAAGAAAATTGAGCTGGAGCTGGAGCAGACTAAAGCTCAGCTGGTAGGACAAACACATTATGCCCTGGGTTTTTGTTATTTAAAGTTTTAAATAAAAATCAGCAGAGCTGAAATTATTTTGACATGCTACTATGTGTTGTGTGTGTTTTTTTTTTTTTTTTTTAATCTTTATATTTTTTCACTGTTTCTGTGTTTTTCTCTGTCCTTCAGGCTGGTGGTTTTGTCTTGCCACCCCAAACCACATCTTCATCCACTACAGCACTCAAAGCCGTCAGCCAGACAGCCCCTGTAGTCCGACCCTGGAAGCCTCCTCCACAGACTCAGCCTGAAACCAAGCAGTCTACTAGAGACCCCCGCTTGAACCGACCTGGACCCCCAGCTCCTCCACAGGCCAAAGAACGGCCTACTGGGAAAAAAGACAGCCCCCCAGCAACAGGAAGCCCTGTGGTGACACCTGAGAAACGTGTTCCAGAGAAAACTGTGAGGACAGAAAAGGCCCGGGCCCCAAGAAAAGATGTGTTGGATGAGAAGTCAAATTCCAAGTCTTCATCTCCAATGCCAAAAGGTGGTCAGAATAAGAGCAAGTCAGAGATTGAGAGTCAGAAGTTGACTGACAGTACAAAGAAAGACCCAAGGCTGAAGAAACGCACGCAGGAGAAGACCAGTGAGACAAAAGATGATGACCAGAAGGAGAAGAAGAGGAGGGAGGATACTGTGCCACAGCGGTTCAAAGGAAAGCTAGTAAATGGCTCGGTATCCAAACACAACAGAGATGAATCAGCTGAGAAGGTTGAGTTCAAATCTGGAGGAAATGCCCGTACCCATGCCAGAAAACGTACACGCTCTCGGTCCAGGTCACGCTCACCCACATCCTCCCCAAAGAGGAAGGACCGGAGGTCGCCAAAGAGCCGGGCCAGGAGCAGCTCACTGTCACCATCACCTCACAAAGCCGGTAAACCAAGAAGGGTCCGCCCAGATGAGCCACAGCATGCTAAACCTGGCCGGGAGGACCGAACCACACCCAAAAAGGACCAGTCTGAGAGCAGGAGGTCAAAGAGGCCAGGAGAGGATCGCCATTCTGAGTCCAGAGACTCTCATTCTCCACGGGGCCATGATGGAGGAAGTAAAGAGCTGAAGGAGGCACCGCATCGCTGGAGGAGTGGCTGGGAGGAGAACAAACAGTGAGTTATACAAGCACACAAGCATCTGCCATCAGGTCACTTATATCTTTTACAGTTTTATATTAGTGTATTTATTCAATAGTGGATTGAAATACTACACACATGTGATCTGATTAACAACATACTTAGAATTGCATATTTCTAACAAGACATTAACTGCTAATCATTTTGACTTGCTCCAAACTGTAAAGAAAAAGCAAAGTTTGAGAGTAAAGCTGTTATCACATTGTCTCACGGTTCATGCCTGTAAATTTAACAGGCATAGAATCAGATGTATTGCAGACTGAGTTATGACTCCTGTTTCTAGGTAGAATATTAGAAATTTGAAAATGGATTTGGTGTGTGTTGGATACTTGTGTCACACTGTGTCCTCTTCATAGTCTGAAGTTGACTGAGGATACTCGCATGAAGTCTGGATCCCAGAGGCACAAACCATACAACACGCCAACCCGCCCCACCACCCCCCGGACCCCAAAACATCGCCTCAGTGTGGATGCTAATCTGCAGATACCTGAAGTCTTGAACTCTGCATCCAAGAAGGATCTTCTTAGGAGGGTATGTTTGCATTTCACACATTATCGGTGTCCTAACAAAACACACAGACCATGAAAGATCAATTCAGTTTGAGATTGGATACAATCACTTTATCAGCACTTGATACAGAACTTTGTTAAACACTTTAAAAACTCATCCTCATCTCGTAAGTTCTGTTTTTAATGTGTTAAGTTGTTTTTTTAATTTATTGCGTTTGACCAAAATTAAACAAATTTGATGTAGTTAATATCAAACTTGGCTGGTTTGATTACAAGTTGCAGATTTTTCCCCCACTACTGGGCAACTTGTCCTTCACACATTCAGCACATGACAAAACTCAGCCATTTAGTTCATCATAGGCCCAATTAATTTCAAATCTCTTGGAGACGGGTACTTTTCATAGATGGTTTGTCTGACTAATCTGTTTGTTTTGAGTATTTGTACCGAATAACTGTTAATTGGGCATTTTATGATTGTAGATTCTTTTAATGTAAATTTTATTTGAATATGGCTACAACCTTAGCTATAATTTGAAACTTTGCCTACTGGTGACAGTGTTAGCAGCATCTTACTTACTGTTAAAGACCTCAGTGAGTCTCTTCTGGTTAAATAGTTGGATAATTTAAACTTTCTGATAATGTGTCTAATCTCAATGTCATCTCTCTGCAGGCCAGTAAACGTTTGGAAAGTGGTGAGATTTCAGAGGAGGAGTTCCTAAACATGGCCCATCAGATTAAACACTTCTTCCAGTATCAGGAGGAGAAGCAACAGCAGCGCTCTGAGAGCTGGGATGAGTCTGCTGACTTACCCCTCAAGAAACCACCACTGCTGACCACACCCAGCTCTGTTCCAGCTCGCCCCCGAGAAGATATGGATGAGGCAGAGCTGACATACTATGAACATAAATCAAAGCTCAGGAAGACGCAGGTAACACATCGCCCGGCTGGAGAGGAGTGGACGGGTGAGGAGAGTCCAGAGGACAGTGAGGCAGCAGGTGGAAAGCCAGGTAGCGGGCGGAGTGGTGGGCATCAGGCACCACATAAATACAGCCGACCACCACGGGACCGACCAGGTTGGTCTACATAGATTACTTCAACTCTCTTACATTTATACTCAGAGGCAACATTGTTAGCACTTTTGAAATTGACAAATATTCATCATGTGAAAGCAAAACATAGTTTACCAAAATGTATTTGTGGTTACAATTTAGTTTAATATGAATTTAGTACCCGTGAGACAAGGGTTGAGCAGTCTTAGTTGCGGTTCAGTGGTGGTTTCACTGACCTGAGGTATGTGTCCATCAGGTGAGAGACGGAGCAAAGAGCGTGACGAGCCTCAGCGCTCTCAGCATGGTTCTGCCCCCATGATTGAGGAGTACAATCACGGAAAAGAGTTCCCTACACTGAAGTCTCTGCCAGGCCTTCGTTTTAGGAGGAGAGCGGACCCCAGAGAGACCAGTAAGTCCACCAGTAAAACCAGCCATACCAGCATCACTTGCTGTACTTGATTGAACTCAAACGGTCCATTGTGAGGTCAGAGGTTAAGTTCTGCATTATCAGAGTCAGGGTTTTGCTTACAGACACTGCCAGGGGGGTTGATAGGTTTTAAGCACTTTCTCCATTTGTAGTTTTATACTTGTCTTCACCTGTCAGTTTGCTGCATGGCACTGTGCACTACAATAACCCCTAGATTTTAGTGGCATTATTCATTGCAGTTTGGGGCAAATTACAGCATGATCTAACTATTAAAGTAAGCTTTTGATTATTAGGGAAATGTAATCATTGCCTTCGAGAAACTTCATGATTTAGTGAAATGTACCTTGAGTGTTACAGTTGACTTCTCACCTAATTTTTCAAGATGGAAATGAAAAGTATTTAGAGGTGACTTAATACTAAATAGAGAGGTCACTTCAATTTTGGTCATGTTGAAGCTACCAAGACATTTTTAGTGATTCTGATTAGAGTTCTGGAGAGCAAAATTCAAAAAAATGTGTAATAGTAAAAGAAAGGAACAACACATGAGTTGCTTTATCTGTTTTCAGGTGAGAGGGAGTGGAACTCACCACTAACGGAGCGACAGAGATTTGAGGATCGCGAGGATCAGAAAAGCGGTTATGATGCTCCAAGAAGATACCCTGCTGAATCCAGACACCCAGACCCTCGCAGACCAGAGGGTCCACCCCCGTCTGGCACTGTGGTCCACAGGAACTGTCCGAGTCCAGCTCCCGTGGATGGGCCACGGTTTGAGCGTGAACGTTTGTCGCCACTACACCAGAAAGACTCTGCAGAGATGAGTCCAATCCCGCGATTTGAAAGTCCTAACAGTGAGCACTCTGATGATGGGCCGCTCAATTTGGACCCAGCCTCTGTGCCCCACCCCCCTCTTCCAAAGTCTATCCTTAAGGTGTCAGGCCATGGCACACCACTGCCCACACGACAGCACAGTGACTCCCCAGGTCACACACCACCTCATGATGGAGGTCATGCCTCTTCTCGCTATGATGGGCCTAGTCACATGGGCCCATCTAGACCACACCCCCAGGGCTGGTTTGATGGCCGATATGAAGACTCAGCACGTTTTGACGGACCTCATCATCCAGGCCCAGGCCGGTTTGAAGGTGGACCGCCTCATCATGAGAGGTTTGATGGCCCCGCCCCTCATATGGCCCATGGACCAATGAGAGGCTTTGATGGTCCCCCTCATCCTCAGGGTCCTGGCAGGTTTGATGGTCCACCAGTACGGTTTGATGGGCCAATGCAGCGCTTTGATGGGCCACGGCGCTTTGACAACAACATAGCCCCTGGTCCAGGTCCAGGTCCTGGGTCTGGATCAATGGGCTTTCAGCAGCGTCCCATGCGCTTTGATGGCCCCCCGAACCAGATGGGTCCAATACATTTTGATGGGCCAGGCCAGCCGGGGCCCAGGTTTGACATGCCGCACCAGGGCGGACCTCCTCGGTATGATGGTCCACAGGGCCAGCAAGGCCCACCTCACTTTGCTCCACAGCACAACTTGCAGCCACCAATGAGGCCCATTGTTCCCCCCATGTACGAAAACCCCATACCCCCTCAGCAGAACTTCAACATGGGCCCCCAGCGCTTCCCAGAGCCCATGAACCCACAGTTCCCATCAGGGCCATTGGCGTTCCCAGCTCAGGGAGGAAACTTCATGCAACCTGCTCCATTCAACCAGCCGAGTCCATTCTACAACACGACGGGACCTGGAGTTAACATGCAGCAGCAGCCGGTAAGACCTGTACGATACTATTGCACATCTGTGGGGATTTGTTATTCATGTATTTAATTACAATAAAGCCAATAATCAGAATTTTTTCATAAATGTTTTGATTGAATGATGTTTTTTAACAAATCACTTCAGAAGAGCAGTCACTAGTCAGTTGTTACCTGCTTTGTCTTGAAAGAAATTTTAGCAAAAGCAAAGGATTTGAAAGTTTTTTTGTCTATACAAACGTACTCAACAGCAAAATTAATGGAGTGGCATTCTAATGATCTAATGTGAGGGGGGGCTCTTGAAACCATTCCTTACTTTTTTTTTTTTTTTTTTTTCAGGTGAACATGATAGGAAACATCAACCAGCCCTTCATACCTCAGAATACAGTGCCTTTCCCTCAACAGGGTAAGATCTTCAGTCATTAAAGCCTCCAACCTGACATGACTGCACCTGAACACATCATTTAAGTGTTTTGTTTGCCTCGATTCAATTAAAAGATTAGAACATCCTGCATTCTAACTTTTGTTGTTCCTACAGCTCCTCAAGAGAATCATTTTGGTCAGGTTGACGTAAATGACCTTCTGTCCAAACTCATCTCCAATGGCATCATTAAGCCTTCACAGCCTGAAGCTGATACAACCACCAGCACCGGTACATCAGTTTAAAATACTGTTTAATTTTAGCGCACACTTTCTTTGATGTATGAGATTACTAAAGAAAAGTTTTTGTTCTGTTTCCAGAATGCTCTGCTACAGTTCCACCTCCTGCAGCCATTGAAGAGGAGGATGAGGAGGAGCCGGAGCAGGAAGTGGAGGAGGAAGATCTACCAGACCTCACCAGCTTCACCGTTGACAACATGAAACAGTGAGTTTCACTAAACTCTATTTGTAATCTCAAGCAAAATACCATAACACACAGCCAGTCAACACTTTCACATTCTCTTGTTTCCAGAAAATCTGTAGCTTCAGTTGTTATGTAAAAAGTTGTAATCTTATCTCCATGGCACAAGTCTAATGGACAAAACAACACTGTAATAGCTGTGCATCTTTCTCCTGTATTTCCAGTATTGGTTTGGTTATTAATTCTTTAATTTATATTCAGGGACCCCATGGGGTCATAAAAAGTGTTAAGTCTTGAATTTCCAAATCTGCATTTAATACCTTTAAAGAAGTTTTTTAAATTTATTAAATTTGACATGGTAGATCTTAAGTTGTGTTGCCATAAACTGGTTTGCTGTATTGTGTTTAAATGTCCAAACGGCAAAGAAAGTAATGTTAGTTGACAAAGTTCCGCCCGTTCCAACCTGACAATTTATATTCCAATTAGGAACCTGTTATTGACAACTTTGCAGAAATGATTACCGAACATTCAGCCCAACACACGTGCAGCCGTTAGTTCATCTCAGAACGATGAGAATCAAGGAGTTGGAGTAAATAAATACATTACAATACATACATTCTTGGAGTCAAGAATTTTTGCCAGTATGGCCATTAAAATAGGCTGTGAAATGGGCATTAAATTCTGTTCTCAGTAGTCTTAAAAAGTCTGATATCTACCTTATAGAAACCTATAGGAACCCTATTTATAATATGTTGGTTCTTCTGTTAAGTCTTGTTTTCACTTTTGAGTACAAAAATATCTCAGATCTAGTTGCAGTCATTTTGCTGAATATTCTTGATATAGAGTGAAAAGTGTAAAGACTTGGAAATATTTGAGTGATTTTCACAGATGGCAAAACATGAAATTAACGCCATAACAAACCCAGGAAAAAGGGTCCATGGCTGATCATGTGTAGCAAAGCATTGTGGGACATTAGGTGTACTGTATGTTTAAGGGCTCATCTGTATTAGTGACACTGAATGAAAAAGTGACAAATCACTAATGGTGTGGAGAGAATTACTTTCATGTGCTTTCTGACCTCCGACCTTCTCTTCCAGGCGTTTTGAGAGCGTGGTGACAAAGCTGTACTCAGGGAATCAGTGCTGTTTGTGCAGCATGAGGTTCACAGCAGCTCAGACCGACATGTATGCCGACCATCTGGACTGGCACTTCAGACAGAATCATGCAGGGAAGGTTGCCAGCAAGAAGGTCACGCACCGGCGTTGGTACTACAGCCTCACGGTGAGAATTAAACTCACACACATAACACCAACTTATATATACCACTGACAATAAGAATAGAACATAGATATCATACACCACAGTAACAGTGCACCATCTTCTTAGAGATTTTCTTGTGATCAGACAAGTAGAGTTGAGGAAAGATATTTTTACCTGCTGACAGTTCCGGCTGTAGCTTCAGCCTTCATCAGAGCTGTCAAATGCTTCCTGGTATCTAAAAACAGCTGATCGGGCCGGGAACCTTTTCAAGAATAAATTTCCCAACCCCACCATGTCCGTTCTCCGCTCCCCCGCCACCAGTGAAGAACAGTGTCTCAGGTATGCAGGAGAGTGCATGCCCCCTCATCCATGTGTATGGTTGAAAAGTTTCCCGGTCCTATCAGCTGTTTTTGGAAACCATCTGTTTGCTGACATGGTCAGCAGGTAAAAATATCTTTCCTCAACTCTACTTCTCTGATCACAAGAAAATCTCTAAGAACATTTGGAATGGAAGACATGATGAACGTAATCAATCTTTGGTGCAGCATATGCTCATCACTGTAATCACACTCTGAAGAATGGCTTTAATTCTTGATACAAAAAGTCACATTCACGTCACTGCAGTTTGAAGTTGAATGTGGCTCAGTTGTGATGGTTTCTCACAACCTCAGCGGCTTTTTAACGTCATATGTGTTAAATTTTAGGACTGGATTGAGTTTGAGGAAATTGCAGATCTAGAGGAGCGAGCCAAAAGTCAGTTCTTTGAGAAAGAGAATGAGGAGGAGGTCCAGAAGAACCAGGCAGCCGCAAAGGAGAAGGAGTTCCAGAGCGTTAGAGCCACCAAGGACCAAGTGGGCGAGGTGAGACGCAACATGTGACCAACACAGACATAGGAAGAAGAGGACAACAGGAAAGCCTTAGATTTCTGTTGCAATTAGATGCTGATTTGATAAAATATGAAACATTTTAAATTGGAGAAGGTACTTCACAGATTTATGTTAAGAGTGCTTGATTAAAACAAATGCCAAAATGATTAATGAATATTTTAAGAAGTTCATCTTATTATTGTGTTAGTGTCTTATTACATGACACTTCATGGGTTAATGTTTGTTTCTTGTACTGTGCAGTCATGTGAGATCTGTCAAGAGCCGTTTGAAACGTACTGGGTCGAAGAGGAGGAGGACTGGTTCCTGAAAAATGCCATAAGGGTCGATGACAAGGTAGAGAACACAAGCTATATAATGTTCTCAGTTTTAACGCTGTTTTTTGTTCTTTACATTTAGTTTAACAAAAGAGAAATTTGTGCCTTTAAAGACCTGCATCAAGTTTAAACACAGTTAACTGGTGATATTTCTTTCAAAGTAAACATCCTTTTAATCAGTTTGATGACAGCAGGAGAATGCGGTTTTAATATTCAAGTGTTTATGGTCCAGGGTTTATAGATACTGGTTTAAAGTTGGGTCATTATGAAATTATTTCATGTCTAAAAACATTTAGACTCCTCTTGGTTTACTTACAGATAACTTAATGCTAAATTACAGTGTTTATATATATATGTTTACTTAGTTTAATTTATTGATTTGTATTAATTTGTGTTAATCAACCTTCATAGTGGTTGTATCCTTTGTGTTCTGATGTGACGAAATGTAGGTGATTAATTTTTTTTTTCTGTGCAGAACTTTCATCCTTCCTGTTTTGAGGATTATAAGAATGTGAGTAACTGAAAAGTTAATAAATTATAATAATGATGGTAATGTTAATACAAAGATAAATATTAATATTTTTCTTTTTCTGTAGACTTCTTCATATCTGGATGTCACTCCATCTCCCAACAAGTTGTTCACTGAACATCCACTGAGCTTTTTAAAGACGGAGGAAGACGACTCGTCCTCCTGTGCTGTTGCTGCCGCCGCTGCTTCTGCCTCCATCAAACAGGAAGTGGAGTGTGAGAGTGGCGAGCTGCTGAACATGAAACAGGAGGAAGAGCCAGAGGCGGTAGTGGACAGCAGTGTCGCCACGACGACGGCTGCAGACTGACGCTAAGGTAGCGTCACTTTTTCTTTTTTTGAGGAAAAAGTGGTTTTAACGCATGGAGGCGGGGCCTCTGTGCGTAAACATGAATACATTTTGGTATTTGGATTCTGCCTGAAACCTTCAGGTCCTGATTTGTGTCTGAAATATTCTGTTTGTTTGAGTCAAAGCTGTAAATGATTTAATTTATACATTAAAGTATATTTGGTATCTCTGGTGTTTAACGCTGGTTTACTTTAACTGCGGACGCCTGTTACTCTGTAGAGAGTTGATTATTGATTGGTTTATGGGTAGCTGCAGGTGTGAGTGCATTAAAGGTAAGCATCTCCTGGTTGGACGACTCACCTGCTGACTCGGGACGTTTCTGCGGAGCTTTGAAGATTTTTATTTGTAATTCAGCTGATCGTCAATAAAAGAATCTGAAACGTGTTTGTGTGAATTTTGAGACTCAGTTCTGTTGTTATTTAGGTTTCACAGCTTAAAAATAAAGTTCAGTGGGTTTAAACGTGTTGCTCTTGTGTTGTTATTGTGTCGCTGGTATTTTTTTTCCCCCTAAAATTTCGTTTTCCAGACTTGGAGAAAAATTCAAGAACATTTGAACTGTGTTTCCTCCATTGGCTTTAGGGTTTTTTGTTTGTTTTTTTAAACAAAAGATCATTTGGATCCTAAATATTACATCATTGCTGGAAATACATTTCCAGTTTTGCCATTGAGGGACAACTTTGCAAAATGTGAAATTTTGACAATGGAGAAGGAGCTTGTTCAGAGGCAGGAACTATAGGAGAAGCAGTGCTAGTGTTAGCGTAATAGTCTTCACTTTAGATTGTGTTTTTATTTACAACAGAATGAAACACAACTCTGTTCATGTCAGTGAAGTGTGGTTAAAATATCCTCACTTTAGAAGCTTTAAAATGTCAAATGTGTAAAATCTCTACCATCAGGCTTAGTAGTAACTTATGGGAACAGTATTCATACTGATCCCTTTAAATGAAGAGAAGGTGAATAAAATACCACAGCCAATAATCAGCCACACAGAATGAATGAGAGAAGTTTAATAAAATAAAATGGATTTGAAATGAGTAAAAATGATTTATAGTAAATTTCATAACAGAATTTTTCCCTATGAAATGAGGACCATGACCTTAACACAGATGCACTTGTTTATCAACACTTAAGAGTTTTACAATTTTAATAATTTGAAAGTTATCATTAAACAGGAAAATAAATGTACTTTGTCTATTATAAAGGTTATAAATGATCAGAGAACTGTTCTTTCACTGTAAACTGTCTTCTTCATTTATGAAAATACTTGCTTTGTAATATGTTAAACTTCAATCCATGCTAAAAGTCAATTTTCAAGAAAATCAAGAAACAATACAGAGTTTAACCAGGAAGTTTCAACATAAAGGACACAAAAACGTACATAATTTTTAAAATGAGGTAAGATCAGTAATATACATAAAATAATTCAAATACCTAAATAAATGAATATACATAGATTATATAAGTATAGAATTACATAATAAAGACAATAATGATAACGATACAGCAAAAATAAACCCAACTCTTATCCAATAGCCATCCAGTATTCGTTCCTAACATTTGTTTAGATCCTCATTCGTTTAAATTTATAAAAAAGTTACACTCAAATCACATAAAATATCTATAAACACAGAGGAGACCATTGTAGTATACACACCTGACCAAAATTATAACACCAGTTGAAAAATTGCATGAATTCACATTTTGCACTGTTTGATCTTAAGAAGGTTCTAAGTAGAGTTTCATAATGCAAAAAGAAGAAAAAAAGTATTTAAGTTAGCAATTTATTGAAAACAACAATTAAACTGAAATAGGCTGTTCATCAGCTGATTAAAAGTTTAAGACCAAAGCCTTTAAAAGCCAAAATCTGCACAAAAAAGTGGATTTAGTGTTATTTTCTGTCAGATGTTCACACTGTCATGACCTCCTGATGGCAAAGGCTGAAAAGCTTTCTCTGTACTAAACTCTACTTAGAACCTTCTTAAGATCCAACTGTGCAAAATGTAAATTCTTGCAATTTTTCAACTGGTGTTAAAATTCTGATCAGCAGTGTATGTTTTCAAGTATTGTAATATATGTTTGGTTTTTTAAAAATATTTTTCTTTTCTGTACATATTGTAAAGACAACTTCAAATTAAAGTTTGAGGGGTTAAAAAGAAAATCGGACTTCTTTATAATAAATATAAAAATAACCTAAATGTCCTTCAGTGGAACTTGTTTCTTCACTTCCATAAACGGTAAACTCCCAGAGCGATGGCGAGGCAGGAGAACATTGTCGCTGTGAAGAAATACACACAAAAAAACTTAGAATACTCAAAACAATTACTCATTAATTAAAATGTAAAACAGATCTTCCTGTTTAGAAGGAGATTTATGCATTGGTGGGTCACATGGTTCAGGTACCTGCCAGGTAACGCACCGTCTCCAGTTTCAGCGACTCCAACAGAGTTTTGAGCGATGCCACCTGCAGATCGATCTTCTTGTTGATCTCCATGTTGTCATGTTCAAGGTCGGCTTTCTGACGTTACACACACCAATCAAACTCAAATACCAACATGTGCAGAATATGAGCGAGGGTCCACGCAGGGTCTTAAAAAGTCTTGAATTTACTAATCTGCATTTAATACCTTCAAGTCTTTAAAAGGTATTAAATTTGATCTGCTAGGCCATACGTTAGGTTACCATAAACTTGTTTGGTGTATTGTGTTTAAATGTGTCTGTTAAATGTCCAAACTGCACAAAAAGTTATGTTAGTCGACTCAGTTCCAACCTGACAATTTATATTGAAATTAGGAACCAGTTATTGATAAATGTGCAGCCACCAGTGAGAAATGATCACAGAACATTCATCCTAAGAAATAGTAAAAAGTAAGCATGGGCAAGTGCAACTGTAACAAGTGGTGCCAGGCACAACAAACCCCGCCCCCTCGTATGTATTTCACCCATTATTAAATAAATGGGAAGATTTTTTAAAAATCATATAAAATTTTTACGTTGACCTACCTTTCCCAAAATGTACTGATATCTATTCTGGATCACTGGCATTCTATAAACTCTCTATAAATCTATAAATTATATTCTGAATAGTGTTAAAAACTCTTACGCTTTATCTCCACGTCAGTTGTGTGGTCCTTTGTGTCTTTTATTTCTTTATTTGTATTGATTTTATTAATTTTAACTATTTGATTTTATTGTTTGTTTGTTTTTTTAGCATTATTGTAGTTTTAGGAATTTTATGTATTTATTGTGCAGTACTTTGGAAATGCTCTTGTTGTTTAAATGTGCTATAAAAATAAAGTGGATTGGATTGATGAGCAGACCGGTCCTTTAAGTAGACCTGTTTACCTTGGTGTGGAACTCTGTGCTGGCCTCCAACAACTTCCTCTCCTGTTCAGTAAACTGATAAAAAAAAATAAAATAAAAATACAATGAGCGCAATCTACTGCAGGAATATATTTAATGATCATCATCCTCATCCTGGTGTCTCACCATGTCAGAGATCCTGCTGCTCTCCAGGTTGATGTCCAGTTTAGTTTCTGCTCTGACTTTCTGACTCTCCTCCTAAAACAAAACCCATCACAGCTTTTCTTTCAGTCAAATACTGACCCCTAAAGTGAACCTGTTTACATGCACAGCAGTACTCCGATCATTATCTGATTTCTGGAGTTGTCAGATTATTCAAGTGACCATGTAACCAGCATAATCTGATACGTTTTATCAGGTAACAACAGTAATCTCATTATGAGAAACTGAATTAACACACCTGGATTTGTCCCCAATACTCCAATATTTTCCTGCATGTATTCAGGTTAATGTGATTTATTTCATTCTTTTATGTCTGCGCATGTGTAAACACAATAAGATCATAGGAAACAGAAGTTATGTAGACAAATATAAGAGGAAGACAACAGGAAGTTTCATTCTACCATCACTACGCACTTATACACTCGACGGAAATCCGACAGTGGACTGGAAGGTCTAAACCAGGGTTTATTGATTATAACATTTCTTAAGTGCATGTAAACATAGTGGTGGTGCTAGTCAGCTGATGTTTTCAATGTATATGATAAGGTATTATTACACACAGCGTGTGCAGTTGGACTCAAGGACAAACTGGTGAGAATTTGGTGTCCGCAAGGTTAAGAAATCACACCCATCTGTCAGAATATGCGACCCCTTACCTCAGATCTACACTCAGGTGACAACAGATGTGTCTCCAAAGTGTCACATGTACAAACCACAGACTTTAGGCTTATGGATACTACAAAAGAACAGCGAAATTGTCTCTCTCCCAGATCTGCGAAGACCAGCCCTGGTTTTCAATCCATCAACTTGGCAGAACTTGTGGTGTCTGACATCTATTGTGTGATTGGTCAGAAATTTGAAGTGGGTGTGGTTAATGCAGAAAACTGGAGGACCTCCCAGGAGCTCTGTACTTCTGGCCTGACCAGAACTAACTTCATTCTTGAAACCTCGAGAAAATGAATCAGTTTCTTTGTTCTTGTAGAACATGTACAGACGTTCACTATCACCAGAAATCATTGTAGAATCTTGCTATAAAATTCAGTTTTTGGTCCTCAGATTTCTTCGCGGTAGTTCTTCTCAGTTCAACATAGGAGAAACATAGGAGGTTATACATAGGAGAAACCAAACAACCCCTCCATAAATGCAAGGCTCAACACAGGAGAGCCTCCACCTCAGAAAAAGACTCCGCAGTCCATCTTTACTTGGACGAAAAAGGACACTCTTTCGGGGACAGCAATTTCCAATTATTGGCCAGAGAAGACAAATGATTTGAAAGAGTCAAAGAAGTGGAAAATCCTTCCATGAACAGAGGTGGTGGTCTCAGACTCAACTTATCAAAAACCTACAACACCATTTTAAATAACATTCCCAAACAGTTTTCAACCAACAACCTTCCACACTTGGACTCATCTGAAACCAACCCCCCCCCAAGGATTTGGACNNNAACCTTCCACACTTGGACTCATCTGAAACCAACCCCCCCCCAAGGATTTGGACAGTGACCCACCCATCTGATCAATGACCCTGAAACTCACACACAATACCCACTAATGATCCTACCCCCCCACACCATGACCCTCATACATGAGTCAGGAGTAACAGCTACATGGACTACTTCCCCTGCAGGTTTATAAGTCCAGTTTCCCCCACCAGTTATTATAACTACCAAGAAGAATGATGACCTGTGCAAATGAGAACCTACACACACATCCTCGTATATCGTTTGAAAGGGCTGGATGTGGTCAGTCTAAAGCAATGTTAAATCCCAGCAAAAAGGTCCTGCGTTCAGATGATGTGCAGTTTACATGTTCTTGTGTTTATGTGGGTTCTCTCTGGGTACTCCGGCTTCCTCCCACCATCCAAACACATGCACTTAACGGGTTAATTGGTTAATCTAAATTGCCCATAGATGTGAATGTAATAGTGATTAGTCTATATGTCAGCCCTGCGTTGAACTGGCGACATGTCCAGGGTGTACCCCGCCTCCGCCTGAAATGTAGCTGGGATAAGCTCCAGCACCCCCGTGACCTACTCGAGGATAAAGCGGTTCAGAAAATGAATGAATGAAGGTTCCACATAAATAACTAGACCGAGTTGTGCCCGATCACTTCAAAAATGGCACCGAGCTCCATATGTGAATTATCTTATTTGACCAAAAGATATGATGAATCCTTAGAGAGCACACGTTTTCCTTTTTTTTGCTATTTTTGGACCCATCAGAAAAATCTACTGGTAAATAGTGAACACACAAGCTCCTCACCTTCAGTCTGTTATGTAGCTGCTCCAGTTCTCTCTTCATTTTCTGCAGGAACAGAAAAAAAAGAAATGTTTGGACCAAAATGACCTAGAGGATCGTCTCATTTTAAGCCTGGTTACTCGATGTGTTCGATTCGGTGTTTTTTAAGATATTTCACTCTGTTAGAAGAGGTTTAATATGTAATCTACCGTGTTCTCAGATCGCAGGTTGGCGAACTCGCTCTTCTCCAGGATCACCATGTCCTTCCTAATAGAGTCCAGATGAGCCATGATCTGCTGCAGAGCAATTTCCTGAGGAAAAAAACAAAAAGCACAATAAGAGTCACCTAAATGTGTTTTGTACTAAGGTTATTATCACAAAAGTTGACCCAAACACAATCCCCAAAATAACTGAATCAAAACCTACTAATTACAGCACTGTAAGGTGTTCCAACTTCTGTGTAGCTAAAATTAAATAAAGCTAAAGGAGCAAAACAGATGTAGACAGGAGCCAAGAATCAAATTAGCAATTTTTTGGTTTGTCAATGACTGCCTCCTGAAACAGAACTACCTTCAGGGACAACTTTTATACTGAAGTAGAACAATGAATAAAAAACATAAAACAAAATGAAAGTTCAAATAATATAAAATTGGAAATATATAGTCTTCATATACTCTCACCACTATTATACTTGTTTAAGGTATTATATGACTTTTATCCATGTTTTCTAAATTTCTAAATGTATTTACTGAAGTGTCATGACAACAGCTAATGTTTAATCTGTGTCTTACCTGATGAGATTTAGTCACCATATCTTTGTAAACAATGTCCATATTTGCCATTGTCAAACTGACCAAAGCCGAAACGATGAGCTCTGCCTGATGCTTTTCAAACCCTGAAGAAGAAAATTAGATAAAATAAATCTGTATAACACCTCAAACTTCTGAAGACACCACTGAAATGTTGGTGAAAATGAAGCCACAAGTTGGGAGCACAGCTTCATGAATCAATGGGGTCATTTTTATAGCACAGAGTTGAATATTTGGATGCTGTTTTTGAGGTCTACCATCCACCTTTGGTGTTCTGTTCAAAAACTGTTGCATTTTTGTGCTGCATGATTTCATTGAGTAAAGATGGCAAAATTTACACTAGCCAATGTGACAAGACATGAACATGCATTTTCAACTGAAGTGGAATGAAATCTCATATGAAATAAAGCATAAATAACACTTTGTGCACATTATGTGGGGAACCTGTTCCCCACATTCCTGTTCTGCAATAAACCTCACTCTTAGATTAAATATGTGATGTGAACTTGAAAAATACAACACATATAACTTTTCAGGTATTTGTTCCATCTCACCGCTTTTCTCCAGCTCTGTCACCATGGCATGGGAGTCAAAAGTGAGTTTCCGCTGCTCCAAAGGCATCAGTTCCACTTTCCTTAGGTCAAACGTCATCATGGGGACTCCCATGTGGAAATCTGTGTTAATAATTACAGTAATTTGACAAAAATGTACATTTTAAATGTACAAATAGTAGAGCATAAGAATCTAATTAATAGAGAAATCACAGACAAATTATGCAAGTAATAATAATAATCTGCAATTAATGATCAATTTTACTTCTAGATGCAAATATACAGTTTTACATCTAAGCCATTATTTCGTGCTGTGAGAATAGAAACCGAGATTTAAAACTTAAAATAAAAAAGCTATCAAAATGTGTTTATTTCTATGTTATAAGCACCACCAACTTCTGTTGCAACTATGTCTACATCACTGATCAAATAAATAGTTTACATAGAGTCACTGTGTTCCTATTTGCTCATTGTGCATTATTCCTGTATTATTATTATTATTAATATATGAAATGTAACTGCTTGTTTGAGTTTTGCCTGTTTAACCCAGCATGCATTGCGGTCAGAGCTTACCTCATCTCTTCCTGTTTTTTTTTTTTTTAATGTGTTTTTTTTTTAATACCACGGTGTTTATCTATCCCATATGTTCACTTCGCTCACCTCTCCATGCACTGACCCACCGTCGGTTGAAACGCCTCAGCAGCGCGTTCATCCCTGAAATGGAGGTGTTACGGACGGCTGACAGTGAAGTTTAAATATGACAAAGTGTCCTAGTATTTGATCGTAGACAAACAGATATGTCGTCTGACAATAGTCTCACATGTCCAGATCTGTTTAACGGTACAGTTTTATCCTGTGTCTACTTTTAACAAAGTTTGACTGAAACCGGAGGCAGTAACTCAAAGTTCAGCCCGTCCTCATGCTGCCTTCAGGGACTGTAGGAATCAAATCCCCCACTTCGCTACGAGGGGGGATTCAGGGAATACAATACGCCCCCCATTTCCGTATTGTATTCTAGTCTGCCCATTGTCCTACTTATTATTTCGTGTTTGAGCCCGTGGCACTGAACATAAAGTATACTGAATCACCGTTGTCTGCATTAGATCGGCTAAATGTACGCATGAAGTGACAGCATGGATTAGCTGACAGATACAAGGACAGTCACACATGTTAGGACATGTTCATTGTATTTATTGTTATTTAGTTAGCATTAACAGTGTCAAAATACGTGGAAATGAGCATAAATGTTTAAATAAATAATGACCTGAGCAAATGAGAACCTACACAGACATAAATAAATAAATGCTCACATATTTACACCCTTATTCAATATTCTGACAATAAAGACTGTAAATCGTCGTTGTTGATAGTAACACAATCAGATTTAACTGATTAAAGATACAGAACAATTTTATATTTACTTTCATTATTAACTATTCTGCATTACTAATGAATAATTACACATGTCAATCAGTTCAAAAAGAAAGTCAACATTGCATCATAAGCATTAGAAGATTAATTTCCGAGGAGACTTGAAGGCATCATAAAGGTTACTTAAAGTCTATTTTTTAAAATGTAATTTAAAAAAAAATATTTAAGTGTTGGTTTTTATGACTACTTATTATTATTACTAAGAGTTTTTAGTATTATTTAGTAATTTTTGTTCCGTTATTGTGTTTAAGCAGGTACGAGCCTTTGTTGACCTTATTTTTCCATTCTTGTAAAGTCTTATTTTCAATCTGTGCTACGTCACAGTAATGGCGGCGCCCATGGCGGATAGTTGGAGCTGGTTTCCGGCGTTAGCACTCGGCGTTTCTTTCCTAAAATGTCTTTTTATCAATGCATAGTGAGTGGCATTGCTTTATTTATTTAGTTTACAATATTCGCTCTGAGTGGTGCTGTTCAGTGAAGTGAATGAAAGTTTAAAACCTGACAGGCTGACAGTTAGCATCCAGTAACATCAGCTAACTAATAAACAAACTGTGGTTAGATAGAATATATACTGAAGTGACGCGAGGTGTCCGAGCGGTCTATGGTCACTGTTGTATCCAATATGTGTGTGCAGTTAATTATATTTAATATTAAGATTAATATGACATTAAAGTAATTGAACTCGAAGCTAACACGTTAGCTATTGAAACTAAACTGCCTCAAGATGGCGCTGTTTGTCATTTGACAATCGTTCTGTCTTGGAAGTTTTCGGTCGTTTAGTCAATCTGTGCCTTCAAAATAAAATAATCACAATGCTTTATTCGGTAATTCAAGGTTATCTGTTATCGTAAAGTATATGTAGGCTTTACATATCAAATGATAGGGTTCCAAACAGTTGCCAGAGCCATAGA
The DNA here is from genome assembly GCA_029814465.1 of Ostorhinchus cyanosoma. Classification (NCBI taxonomy): domain Eukaryota; kingdom Metazoa; phylum Chordata; class Actinopteri; order Kurtiformes; family Apogonidae; genus Ostorhinchus; species Ostorhinchus cyanosoma. The sequence continues at coordinate 7,591,727 of JAPTYQ010000007.1, read as the reverse complement.
TCATGATATATTTTTTCACGGCTTTTTTCATGTTGTTTTGAATCTTCATAACTGATTATACTTTGGCTGAGTTGTTTGATGAAAAAGTTATTGTGATTATTGTGGGCAGTACTGAGCTTTCTTTTAGTTATCAAGAAAAATGCATTACAATAATTAGACAATTTTGTATCTTGATTACAAGCCATTCAATCAAATTTATGTATCAAACTCTAAAGTTAGAGTCATTTGTTGATCTTTCTGTGTGTATTCATCTATTTGTTTGTACAGTCATTCTACAGATTTCGAGGTCCACAGGAACTGGCTTGCCATCACTCACAGCCTCCCAGTGTCCAGATGGTACCATGAGGTCAGTATGACAGAGGTCTCAGTCTGTATACCAACTGGTGCCAACTGTTGTTTTAAAATAAAACTGATGGAATATTGAAATAGAATATTTGATTGTCATTTTAAAATCTACAAATTAAAATTTCCTGCTGTACAGCATTTATAACTAACTTGATTTACATTCCTAGTTTTGTATCACAGAAAATAGAATATTTGTATTATTTAATATGTTATATACATCTAAAATATGTCATTTCAGACCCTTACAAACTCCCATAAAGGCCCTGTCATAAAGACTGTGTCTTTCCCATGGTGTTGTTTCAGAACACATCGGAGTGGACTCTGGACTACCCTCCACTGTTCGCATGGTTCGAGTTCGGTCTGTCTCACGTTGCTCAGACCTTTGACAGGAACATGTTGCAGGTGGAGAACCTGAACTACGCCAGTCCAAACACTGTACTCTTCCAGAGACTTTCCGTCATCTTTACTGATGTAGTGTTTATATTCGCAGCCAGAGAGTGAGTCTGATCTCTGATGGCTTAATGATCACAAAACATCCCTACCATTATTACCTGTAATCACCTGCAGGGGGGAAGTGTGTTTAATGTGTTGCTGTGTCTCCTTCAGGTGCTGCAGGTGTGTTCAAGAGCATAAAGGTTCTCGGGACATCCTAAACCGGCCATCCTTCATTCTTGCAGTTTTGTTGCTCTGGAACTTTGGCCTCCTCATCGTCGACCGTATCCTTCAGCTCTGACATCAAAAAGACCCCAATAAGTTACATGAAATTTGTTCATTTATCCTTTTAATGTTGATTTGTTCTTCACTTTCGTTATTTTCAGTAAAAAAAAAAACAAAAATGATTTTTCCGTGACTTTTACAGGGTTAAAGTCTTAAAAGTCTTGAATTTACAAATCTGCATTTAATACCTTAAAAAATGTCTTTTAAAAGGTATTAAATTTGATATGTTAGTTCTTATGTTATGTTGTCATAAACTTGTTTTGTTTAAATGTATCTGGAAAATTTCCAATCTGTAACAAAGTAACATTAGTCTATTCAGTTCCACCTGTTGCAAACTGAAAATTTATATTGAAATTAGGAACAAATTATCACTAACTTTGCAGCTCCAGTGAGAAATGACACAGAATGGTGGGAATCAATAAATGAAATAAATGAAACAAGAATTAAATTCTGTCTTAGTAGTCTTAAAAAGGTCTTAAAAAGTCTTAAATTTAACTTGTAGAAATGTTTAGGAACCCTGTTTTTTGCTGAAGCTTCAGATTGGCATGTTTTCCATGGAAAGAGAAGCCAATTCACATGCTTATTTTAGTTTCCAGGGGCTCTAAAATTATTTACCACTTCAGTGGCTGTTAACAGACACCATTTCCCACAAGCCCCATGCCTTTAAAATGTCAGCAGCTTGACAGAAGGTGATAAGACATACTGTGAAATAGGCTGCTAATTTGTGACAAAGCAGCAGGTTAATTTTACTAACAGAATACGATCATTGTTCTTTGACTTTTTATGTTAGATATTCATTTCCAGTACAATGGCTTTCTGTTTGGCTTCCTTCTCCTTTCTGTGGCAAAACACCTGCAGGTATGACCAAAGTCGAGTCATAATAACAATGAATGTTCATGTCATATGAATGTAATAGCATTAATCTAATGGCTTTAATAT
>JAPTYQ010000007.1:7576233-7589648 GCA_029814465.1 Ostorhinchus cyanosoma | reverse complement strand
TTCTTGAGTCACTGTATCATTGGTGTTTGGCTGTTTTTTTGTTTTTTTGACAGTTTAGTTCAAATATGGGCTTGTTTCTATATGGCAGTTTACTTTGAATCATTTACATTTTGTTGGTATACTGCATAAATATAGACCTTTAAGGTTTGTTAAGAAAAAGGTTCTTACAGTATTATGTAATGAAAACGAATTTGACCCTTTTTTTGAGAGCTTTTTGACATATAGCTCATCGGATGTTCGTGTTGTTCAGTCTCAGCACCTGCAGGGAGCGCTGCTGTTTGCCATCCTTCTCAACCTTAAGCACATTTACCTGTATGTGGCTCCAGCGTATGGCGTTTACCTGCTGAGGAGTTACTGCTTCACTCAGGACAACAGAGGTACTGCATAATTACCAGAGGATGATAACAGCTACAAATAAACTAAAAAGATAAAGTGAATTATCCAACAAGTACTCATTAACTGGTGATAATGTCATCATTGAATTCTGTGATTTTACTGTTCGCTGCCTCCTGACACATCTTTCACTACTTTGAAAGTGGAAACCAGGCTGCTGCAAACATGTCACTGCAGTCTATCGATGAAATGGTCAGATAGATTGATGGCAGCGGCATGAAGGACTTGTGGAGGGTCCTCAATGATTAGGGTGGCTTTTCTCATCACTGAGCAACTGTATAGTTCACACAGAGAGGGTTGGACTGTTTGAGTAATTTTACTGGCATGATTTATGATTCAGGATAGTTTTGTTTTGTGTTTGGTGGTGTGAAAGTTGAACCAGGTTGAAATGTTATAGGTGAGGATGGATTTGATGAGTGACTTGTAAACAAGGGTTAAAATGTCACAGGCCTTATGGGAATCACTGCATTTCATGATTGCATTTATATTTTAAGTACATTTAATTGAAAATGGGCTCTTATGTGTTCTTATCAGATGGCTCCATCAGCTGGAGGAGCTTCAGTCCGGTTCGTTTGTTCACTCTTGGCAGTATTGTCATCTCCGTCTGTGCTGTGTCTTTTGGCCCCTTCATCGCCATGGTGAGAGGAATCATCATTTGTACATATATTCACTCACCCACTTTCTCCTCTGGGTGATGAAATAGAGGACAGGAGCCTATATGTAGTTATAATAATAATAATAAATAAGAATTACATTACAAATAAAGCAATATCCAAGTATGTTTTCTATTTTCATTTATTATAGTGTTTCTTCTCTGTTACTGTGCTTATTTATCTCATGTTTTGTAAGGGTTCATCTGCTCTGCCTCTTTGTGTCATGTGACTTGATCTTGTGACCTAATAAAGTGTTTGTGATCTTCAGGGTCAGCTGCCTCAGGTCCTGTCCCGACTGTTTCCCTTCAAACGGGGTCTCTGTCATGCATACTGGGCCCCGAACTTCTGGGCCCTCTACAACATTCTGGACAAAAGTCTCGCTGTGGTCGGTGAGGAAATGTTACTGCTAGCTAAAGGTTTCACCAGGTCCAATTTACTCTACACGGTGACCTGATTGTGTCTAAAACATCAGTCAGACCAGATCAGAGTAACACAGGACATGGACTTCAGTCTACTATTAGATTAATGGTCAGTCTTTGATTCCAGTGGCCTAGTTCACACCTCTACTAATGTGTGTTTTTAGTGATTTGTGCATAAGCAGTAGATAAATCAACACTGAAGCGTTGTCACTGTTTGACATCATCACTTTTTCCGTTCTGATTCACAACTTCCCAAATGAATATACTTTTGAATTTGAAGTGGTTCCTGATATTTGAATTGCAGTTTTGTTTGCATGCAAAAGATATTCTCAGGGAAATGATGCTGTGAATTATAGGAGGGGCTGTCTAACCCGGTGTATTATTAAAAATTTTAGTGTTTTACATTAAGAATGGCCATCAGCACAACCTCAGATTTTACTCAACAATGTAAAAAGGTATGCAGTCATATTGGTATTGTGTGATTCATGCATCGTGTCAATATGCTCATAGTTTTCTTTATTTCTTTATTTAGAGATCCCTATTAGTCTTTACCAAAGTAGAGACTTTTCTTCCTGGGGTCCATTCCAAATATTAAAGTATTGCAATTTTTACATTTACAAAGCACATAGAGGAAAAAAAAACATAGTTACACTAATTTAGCATCATTTGATTATTATAGTTGGTTTCAGTTAGTGCAGGAAGTAAACACAATGGACCTGTATTCATTGTTTGTTTTTTAAATCCTTGAAAGTTTCTGTGTGTCGGATATAGTCATAATGAGAAGTGAAGTTGCAGATTGTAATCTAAGTTTCAAGTGTGGTAGCTGCCAAAGATGCTTAAATCCCTTGTTATTCAGTGTTTTTTTTGTTTTTGTGTTTTGGCTATTCTTAGAAACTGATACATTAGCTGTTGACCACACTGTCATGAAATAGGTGACATAAATGCACCTTAATGCTGGATTCCACAAGCCATAAAACTGACAAAGGAGAAATGGATGTTAGTTCTCACTACTACAGATACATGTATATATAAACATCCTATTAAGTGATCATAATGAAAATAAAGTTATTATATTTTACTCTTTACATTTATGCAATTACATTCCCCTGAATCACTGTAAATCTCATGCACTGGACCTTTTAAATATTTTCACATTAATCACATAGTTAATTGGATGATTTTGATCTTAAATCTAATGGGTGTTCTGTCTTTATAAATAAATTTTTTTAATGTAATCCCCTCCTTAGGGGTTCGACTAAAGCTGCTGCAGGAGGCGGAGCTTCCTCGAGCCTCCATGACAGGTGGTTTGGTTCAGGAGTTCCAGCACTCCGTCCTCCCCTCCGTCTCTCCGTCCGTCACACTCGTCTGCACTCTGCTCTCCATCCTGGTGAGTCCCTCCACCCGTCTGCCCACAGAAGATTCCCATTGGATGACACTAACCATTTCCTGTCTTCCTTCCTGTCTTCAGCCAGCTGTGGCGTCTATCTGGTGGCGTCCTCGTGGTGCTCGGGGTTTCCTGCGCTGCCTGTTGATCTGTGCTCTTGGATCCTTCATGTTTGGCTGGCACGTCCATGAAAAGGCCATCCTCATCGCCATCCTGCCCCTCAGGTTAGCTAACCGTCTGCTTTCAGCTTCGCTCTTCATCTTTTCAGCAGATAAATAATGTTTTTATGAGTCAGCAATACATTCATACCTGGAGATTTTTTGACAAATTACAGCTACAGCTACAGATGAGGCAATTACATCCACTTACATCCTTTCAGATGACTACAAAGAGGTAGCTGTAATTTTAGATTTATTTTATAGTGTTTGTATGGTAAAACTATAATCATAAATTGAAAATATCAGATTTTTCATAGTTGATAATAGATCTTTGGCTAATTTCCTCATATATTCCCTTAGTTAATTCATTTAGCCCAATGTTCGTGTCTGCTTGTTTACATGGTCACATGTTTCTTGGCTTTGGGGGTAAAATTATGTTTTTCTTTAAAAACATAGTCTTGTTGAAGTTTGTTGTGCACTGTTAGAGGTTTTGGTGTCCTACTGCAAGAAAAATACACTTGTGTACACAACTTGGGAACAGATAATGCAGGCAATAAACAGCATCTAACGATCTAACAAAAAACAAAACTTCCTGAAGAAATCCACTATCGACCAACTGCAACCACTGCACCTTATGTTCATGTTGCATTACAAGGTTATTCAAAAAGAAGGGACTGATTTCATGATGCATTGTTTCAGTTCTCAAGCATCGTCGTGGAATGAGTCTGCAACCATTTGAAAGTTTGACCATTTGAATTTTTAAGTTTTGAATGGCTGCTACATCGAATAACAACAGTGATCAACTCAGTGGATCATGATACGCTGATATGTGTCTGGGAGGAATTCTCTTATCGTATTGATGTTGGCTGTGCTGCAGGTGGTGGACACATTGAACACTTGTAAGACAGGGAATAAAAGTTGATTGTGAGTAGAGTACTTGTGACTTGGCTAGAGTTTTTTCTATTCGCTTTTTCTTATTAAAACATTGCGTAATGAAATCGGTCAATTTTTAAAAATTACCCTGTATTATTATTGCCATGTATGGTGCCCAAAATGGTGTAGATATTGCAATTATTAAACTATATGATGGTACAAAAAGGATAGCCATGTGATTTCAGAATAATTAGATTATATAAATAGTAAATGATTAATAAAAAAGAAGTAATGAGAAAATTTTATAATTTCAGATAGAATTGAACATGCTCTCTGTCACAGATCAGTGCATGAACACCACACTAGAATTAAATTATACTGGAGCTGTATGAATGTCTGAAGTGACCTGAAGCTGTTTACCTGGTTCTCTTCCTGTAGTATCCTGGCGGTACAGAGCAGAGAGGATGCTGGGATATTTTTAATTCTCTCCACAACTGGACATTACTCTCTGTTCCCGTTGATCTTCACCCCGACAGGTAAACACCAGGAAAAACATTTTTAACAAGCAAAAGTATTTAAGTAATGTCTTATCAACTTGCCTTGGGTAGGACTGAAAGATGGACACTTTTAAATAACATTATTATTATTATTATTATTATTATTATTATTATTAATGTTTTTATTTTATTACTTTAAATGTCACAAAGAGTAAAGTCAGTGCTTTTTATCATCGACCACCCTTGTATTTTTGTTTTTCTATCACAAGACACTTTTTACATAAGAGGTTATTATGAACTGGAAATAAAATAAGCCTATCAAATATTATATACTTTGAATATAAGACTGTCATATATGTGTCATGATTTTGTGGAATTTTGCAGAGCTTCCCATTAAATTCACACTGATGCTGATGTTCACCATTTACTCATTCACTGCTCTGAGAAAACTCTACAGGTAAGAGACATCACTTCATTGATTTATTTGATTGATATGTAGCAGGTTCTGTCACTTTATTATTTGCAATCTGGATATAAAAAAATAAAATTAACATGTAGTTATTTAATTTAATGTCTCTACCATATAAAACAGTGCCTTGCAGATTAGACACTTTTATGTTTGTAAATGTGTGGAAGAGGTCCCCATCAAAGTTTTTCCATTAATTGTAACTTTATTTTACTATCCCTACATTGATTTTTTTTTTAAATTTAATATTTCATGAATTTTAGTGAAATATTTTTACTATATTTTTTGCTTTAGTACTCATATTTTTCCATTTAAATCCTGTCCTTTATTCATAGTGAGTGCTTTAGGTTGAACAAAGACTCCGTTACCCAGAATACTTTGTAGTATAATTAGATTATTTCTTCTCTCAGTGGTCAGGGTTCACTGCTTCATCCTCTGGAAGTTATTTACCTGCTGGGTCTGGTTCCTGTATCAGTTGGCTGTGAGATGGTCTTCCCTCTGTCACCATGGCAACAGAGGCTGCCCTTCCTCCCTCTTCTGGCCACCTCCGTGTACTGCGCTCTGGGCGTCTGTTACTGTTTTGTGCGTCTTTACGTCAGTCTGCTGCGCTTGGATGAAAAGCCCAAAAAGCTGTGAGACCACAGGTTAGAGTCCTAACATCCGGACACATTCACTGATGGAAAACCATTTTACATTCCTGACTGACTTTGTAAAAATCTTGTCCTTGGAGTAATGACCAAACACAGAAGTTATGATCCACAGCGGACTGTGTTTGCTGTAAACACGTCATTCAGCTGAAAGTAGATTTATTCATGTTTCTGCCGTTGCGACAGTCACAGTTATGGTTGTACATGAACTCTGATGGATTGATTGGGCTTTTTTCTTGTAAAAGAATTGTTTAATGGTCAAAACTGTCGAATTTATACTGAAGAAATTTAATAAATAAAGACTTAATAATGTGTCTGTTTACCAGCCAAAATCATCTTAGTTGTGAACTGGAGCTGCGAGAGATGTTCATTTGATTTTAGTTTCATCTCATATTATGTTGAGGTAGAGGCCACATTTAGCTGAGAAAAAAACAAGCAACAGTATTGGTGAAAACAAAATGGGAAGTGAATAAAACAACAAAATGAGATTAGATTGCAGATCTTCATCCCCTTGGATCATAGCTACCATTCTGAGATTACAGCATTAATGACCTTCCACATCAACAACTACAAATAAAACTACATGTCTACATCTTAATGAAACAATGAAACTACATCAGAGCACTAAAATGAATATTGAAAAGCTGATGCAGGACACAAATCAGGTGTAAAGTACAAATTTTAAGCTGTTAAATGTTCCATGCTTTTTATCCATAAACCTCACACATAGAAATTGCCAAATAAAGTTTTTTAATTTAATTTCCGAGTCATACATCAAAGAATCAATGAACGAGTGTCCAAATACATTTAGACGTATAGTCTATATAGGAGAGCCTTCAGAGTGGAAAAGAGCCAGTACAGCTCCGACAGATCACCCTAAACATCTGTAATAGCAAAAAAGCATCCTCCATCAGAGTATAAATAGGACACAAAGTTTGTTTAAAAATTTTATTGATAAGGCAACACAAAACATGATTGGTTAAAATCACTGCACAGTCTTTTACAGTGAAAAATATTCCTATTGCACAGTAAATCTCAGAGTAAATACTCACCTGCAGACTACGAGTTAGAGGCTTTAAGGTGCACACAAGCCTCTTTAACTCTAACTGTAATCATAATCGATATTCACTATTGAGACAAACATTCCTCTGCATCTCATCTGCCTTTTCCCACGCGTCATCGTATAAAAGTAAAAAGGTAAAATCATTCATTAGATTCAGAGACCGACACACAGGACTAACAACATTCAGTGTAACAATAGAATAATAGTGTTCAGTTTGTTTTCTTCTGTACGGGCTCAGTTAAACAGCTGTAACACAATGTGCACCAGGAAAACAACAAAGAGTTTCCAAATGGACCAGAAGTGGGACTGAAAATGTGAAAATTAAACAGTTTGTAAAGGAGCACCCCAGTGTGTTTTACAGTAAATCCAATGTGGGTGAGTGTGCGATGTCCAAATTGTGTTGTGATTATTCAGCAGCTCAGATCATCAGTATTTTGGCCAGTTATTATCAAGTTATTACATTACATCAAGCATGATAACGATGAGTGTTGTTCCCAGCTCCTTCTTCTCTGGATTAAGGAGACCTGTCATTACACTAGGTTTGTTGGTTTATTTAATGGTGGTCTTCTAAATCTGTTGCTGCTCTCGAACCAATTCTAGTAGCTGTAAAGAACTGGTTCAGGATTAGATACCAGCTCTGAACTTGACCTTGAACTGCAACAGCGAGAAAAGAGTTGCATAGACCGATATATGAGCAAACAGATTATAACATCAAGTGATCTGCACAGGTTAAAGTATCCCTCCATCACAGAAAGTAGTCCCAGATTCAAAGATCATGCTAACCTGTGCTCTGTAAGGCAGAGAAGTGCATTTACAGGTGGGTGTATCACCAGACATTTGAATTTGGAGGCTTTAGGGGATTCTGATCATGTGGAGGAGGACTGGAGTTAATGGAACTGAAAAAAAGGAAAATTCACAGAATTGCTTCTTTAACTTCAGGTGGAGCCTCAAATTTCCCTTCAGCTTTGTCGGTAAACTTCTCCAACCTTAACACTTCTTTAGTTAGATTGTGCCTGATCTGGTTTGACCTGTATTGGCCTGGTTTAGCCTGGATGCTCTTCTGCTGTAACACTGAATGGCCTCCTGCCGGACAAGCTGAAGGCGAAGATGGAGGATAATTTTGGCTTTGGTTCTTCTTCTCTGCAGTGCTGAACTCATTAGAAATGAAAAGTGGGCCTGCACTGACTTAAGCTACATTTTCCAGATTCTTTCATACGTTTCCATCTCCTTCAGTGAAGCTAAACCTGGAGTTTTCTTTTGCGTGTGTCCTGCAATTGGCTGCTGACCTCATCCTCTACATGAACCGTCTGAAAAGCTCATCCATTTCAGTTCAGCCGTTGAACCTTTTACAGCATTAAGAGGATCAGACCACAGAGGACAAACTCCCAGCATGCCCTTCTCACACCCACAGCCAGTCTTCATCTAGAGCCAGGAACTTTGAGTGGTGTTTGTTAAGTCAGAGAAACGTCATCTGCCAAATTCTTCAGACAGAAATCTTACAAAATGTCTCATTCAACATGAATCTGTAAGGTCATATTATCACATTACAAGTTAGAAGAAATCAGCCTGGATATTCCCAGAAATATTGCAAATCAGATCTTAGTTCAGAAATTTTACATCATGTCTTGTAGTTGTCATTTCCCCCAAAAAATGCCCAAAATATTTGGGTTGGAATCATTTAGAATTTTTTGTAAAAAAATAAATAAATAAATTAGTGACTTTTTTTCATAATGAACTTTTGTGGTCATTTTTTAAGCAAAAATATTGCAGGTTTCAGCTCCTCCATGTGTCACTTTGATGCTTTTCTGAGTTAAGTCTGATCATAAACTGAACTAAAGTTGACTTTTATTGCTTGAATAAAAATATGTTTAACATGTCACTTTTAGCTGAGGGAGGAGTTTTTTTTAGCATGTCATAGATAAAGCAATTTATTTATACTAGTTATGTATAAATAAATTTTTTTGCAGTCGTAGTTTCAATTGAAATAATTTACGTCTGACTATTGACAAAAAATGTGAGGCAGCTGCTCATTGTGATTTAGCTTAGTTTTGATACTTCTTGAAGCTGTTCTTGGAACATGTACATTTTTGGAGGAAAAATTACAGAAAGTCCATAATCAAAAACATTGATGTTTTGAACATTGAGGGAAATTACACAGCAGCTTAAAATAGAAAATCCTCAGTTTTCCCTGAGTAACAGTTACTTTCCAATCCGATTTTTTTAAAGAAGGTTCAGAACCAAACTTTAGAAGCAATTTGCGTTTTCATTATAGTCAACAAAGCCTGTGTGAAGGCCAACAGCAGTGATGAATTCATCGTACACAGTAAAAAGTGACTGGTTTTGAGACAGTGGAGGTTTGAACATTTTTGGTTGTTTGGTGTTGGACAGAATCCACAGGTATCAGGTTTTGTATCTCAGCTATTATCAAATAATTAGTTCATTTTTTAACCCAATATCTGGAGACAGATGGCCAATCTCAGCCGGTCACAAAGTTCAGCATCTTCAGCCACACTTCTGGCTATCATGTCTCTTTTTGGGGGCGTGGGCGGGGGGATGATTTCTGTTTCACTCAGTCTTTGTCGTCCCCGGTGCTCCCACTCGACCTTCATCCTGCCTGACCTTCAACCCGTCCCTCTACAATGATGACTAAAACTGGCGTCAGGTCCATCAGTTTTTTCAGCAGGTCCATGATGTCCTCATGGTCCTTTGCTCCTTCGATAAACTCCTCCAGGGTCAGCTCCCCTGTGGGGTGAAAAGATGTTCATCTCAGACTTTTTCCACTTAGATTTTTAAATGACTTTACAAAGAGCAAAAATCAAACTAGGTTCTGCTCCAAATATAAGATGAAGCTACTGAAAATTAAAATACACACACTCTTAGTTTAGTTTAGTTTAGAATCAAAATGATCACACTATGAATGAAAAGGAGCAGAAAGAACTTACATTTTCTACCCCTTTTTGTCAAAATACCTGTGCATTTACAGTATTAATTTCAAACAGACTACTTATTCACTGCTTTTTGCAACTTTACAAATGTTTATGTCAAATTCTCCTGATATTTTTATGGAAACATGGCAGGAAACAGGATATAAAATATATTCCAAATCAAAATTAACCAGGCACCATCCTTAATTCAGTAAAGAATAGTCCATGGTCTTATTATATCTGAATATATTTTAATAGTCCGTCATATTTTAAAGCAAAGCACGTGACATTTTCTGTGAGTTATTGTGTGTCTGTTTGTGTGTAGTTGTTGCGTACCTTCTCCTTTCACATCAATCCTCTCAAATATAAGTGATACGATCTCCTCAGGGTCGATGTCTCGGTTTCTTGTGATGTCCTGAATGGCCTGGAGGGAAAAAAAAATACTTATGACAATGTGCTGTTCAGCCCCTGCCTGCTGGTTACAATACAGGTTATAAACCCCGCCCCTTTTATGTTAGCCAATGGGAATAAACTAAATATTCAATGTCTGATAAGGGTTTCCCAAAAGTAGTTTACGTAATTTCACATCAAATCATTCTGAGTCACATTTCAGCAAAAAATTTGACACTATCAAGATGTATTTAAGCAATAAATTCAATATCCAATCACAGAAGGTGAAAAAATAAATTGAAAAGTAAAGCAGTAATCTGAGGGATTGGAGGTGGAGGTGCAGAACATGGTCCATTTGTAAATCATAAAATCAAATGATTCTGTGACTCTTGTTCTCATGCTGGGGAGAACAACAGTGAAGAGTTTGACAGTAGGTTTGCATTTGTACAAATGGATGAAACGGGGATGACTGGTGATAAGTCTTCACGTGTGGCAAGTTTAATTATACTGTTGATTACGTTCATGAAAGCGAAAAATCACTTCAGATTTTCTTGGAAATGATCAAACAGTAACAAGTAACATAAAGCACTACATGACTACCTTTCTTATCAGTAATGCTGTATGTAATTTTCATAAATATATATATTTTGTAGCCTAAATTTGTATTGAGTTTTATGGACAACAATTATATCAATAACCAAAAAAGAATAAATGAGAACAAATGAGTACAAAAGAAAACAATGTGCCCACATAGCAGCAGCCAGTCTATTGATTTTGTGTAAATGTAGTCCATTTATTCCACTTTTTATCCAGTTGTGGTTCTTGCAGTGTCAGTCTGTGTGTTAATTTTTTCCATTAGAAATATTTCTTCAATTGTAGATATCCACTGGTCCTTTAATGGAATGGTTGCCTTCCCCAGTTCCTTTTTAGGTTGTTTTTTTTTTTTTTTTGTAGCTGTTAAGAGTATTTTCACCAAATATTCATCCTTTTTAAGAATGGTAGTGTCCCGAAAGTTACAAAGATATAGAACATCAGGAATCAGTGGAATGAATATCCCAATACATGGTCCAGTACGTCCCCAATCATCTTCCAAAACACAGTAATATACAACATTTCCAAAATATGTGAACGGTCTACATCGACTACACCGTATTCACGCCAACGCCTTTGGTGCATCTGCAGCTGTTTGCTTTTTAATTTTGGAGTAATAAAAAACCATAAAAGATTATTCCAGGCAAATTCCCTCCATGACCGAGAGCAGGTGGTTGTTTGATAAATCCTCCACATTTTTAACCAATCTTCATCACAAATACTAATATTAAATTCTTTCCCCATTTGTTCTTGATTTTTTTGTGTTGTAATTTTGTCGTTTATTACTTTTTTTTTATACAGGGATGTGATAATCTTAAGATTGCTGTCTTTATATGCTTTAACTAGGATTTGTTTAACTCCACTCTCATCCACGGAGGGTTCTTTTTGTAATTTACATATACAAAATTATCTAAACATATCCTTTTCTCATGAGATTCAACACACTAGCCAGACATATTCACGATGCTAGTTATACACTCTCTTACACTTGTACATGGTGCTTTAATTTTTTTTTTTTTAGTATGGATTTATTAGTATTGTATGTGTTAGTGTTTAAAGTGATGTGAACCATTCTAATAATATTAAATACTAACAGAAAAATGTACACAATAACATCTACTCACTGACTAGAACTAGTGTCCACCAATGTGTTTTAATGATCTTCATGCAAAGTTGTGGCGCTGACATAATTGAAACTGCTCCTACTAACCTTAAGTCTGGTAACAAATTCCTGTTCTATTTTTCATGTTTGTTTTATACCTTTTTTAAAAACCGGTTCAGATGTGAGTTACAGTTTCAGTGGATGACATTGGTGGAACTTCACCGCCTCAATTCTGCAAATGCCCTGACATACATCCATGACCACTGAAGTATCTGCCCTCCATATCTATGGCCCTGACCTCATTCACACTGGTCTGGTGTCCCGACTAACCCACTTCAGCTTCCTGTGTGCTGACAGAATGAGCTTGTTCAGCAGATTAACCCATGTCTAATTTCAGAAGTAATCCAACAAAGTTCTGTGTCACACTGCTTAGTCCTTCAGTCAGGACACCCTTTTACACCAAAGGCAACATTTACTGCAGCTTCTGTGGCTTTTAGCCTTTCATTTCTGTAAAACTATACAGAAATTTTACAGCCTTCTGATGTTCAACACACTAATTCCACATTACTACCCTTGTTCTATTCTCTAAAAGGTAAAATTGTGAATATTTTTGGACTGAACACACACCTACATGGATAGAGGTGACTAATCAGAGCAGTCCTTTAGGATGGTTTCAGCCTTAAATATGCAAAATCAGGAGTATGCTAACAGTTTATTGTTAACTTTAAAACCATTATTTATGTAATAACCACCTAGCTATGTGTTCTCAGATTACCAATATTTTCTGACAACATTTACCATATTTATTACCATATTGAAGTATGGAATTGTAAAATGCAGGAAATGCTGAGCCTTCTAGACTCTTCTCGTTTGGAAACTAATGGCTGAAAATCTTCTGGTGTGATTTTGGTCCAGACAACAACCTAGTATTAAATGCACAGTATGTATTTTCTGCTGCTTCTGCCACAGTTGTAGCATATTACAGACCCATCGCTTCCATTATTTCCTCTCGCATTCAAAGGCCTGAACATATACAGGCTTCACTGATCTTACAGTTTTAATCATGTCCCATTTGATTGTATATGTTTGTGTTATGTCATTACATGATGGAGCAATAGCTGCACATAACAAATATTATAAAAAATCTCCTGTCTAAAATGATTTTGACACCCCTGATTGTTAATGTCTTCAGTGTCATTTCTGCATTTCACAAATTCATCCCAGTTTGACAGGTAACCCCCCCAAACTCCCTCAAAGTCCTCACCTGTCACTGTCCTGAATCAGGGCATCACAGTAAACTAAAGGCCGTGGAAACAGATGCAAATTTTGTCACTATTTCTGTTTTTTTGGGGGTTTTTTTAGGTATCTGTAGCCAGTGGAATTAGACTATAGTGGGCTGCTGTGTATAACTGCCATGGCAGAGGTGAAACTGTTCTAATTGTTCCCTATGAACTAAATATACTTCAGCAGCTGTCTATGGGTGTGAAACACTGGGACACATTGACTGCCTCTCCTCTGTGACAGCTGCTTTATGTTGACACACATGCAGTGACAGGTCACTACTGTTGCTATGGTGATGATTATTGGGAACGTCCCACAGACACACAGATCATACAAACTGTAAATATAAGGACTTTCATATACTATGAAACAAACCGTGGTACTAGTGAAGATCTGGAGATGGTCCCTGAGCACCTTCGATGGCAGATCCATCCATCCATCCATCCATCCATCCATCCATACATACATACATACATACATCCATCCATCCATCCATACATACATACATACATACATACATACATACATACATACATAATACATACATACATACATACATACATACATACATAAT
>JAPTYQ010000007.1:7505693-7515785 GCA_029814465.1 Ostorhinchus cyanosoma | reverse complement strand
TCAAATTGTTCCCCAGTGTAGTATTTTACTGGTTTGATTGGGCTGCATGTAGCCCCTGAACTGAACTGATTTCCTCAGCATTGATTGTGAATATTCCAGTGTAATTGTGCATTTTACAGTCATTCCACAGGCTGGATTGGACCCTTTGGCGGTCAGTTTTTTCCACCGGGCCTATGTTTAGCACCTCTGATTGACAGTGTTGGAATCAGGAGTGAAAGCGTGCTGGTGTCACCTCGTCTGTCTCACTTGTGTCCACTGTGCCATCGGCGTCATCATCCATCAGTTTGTGGATGCTGCAGATCGCCTCAAAACTTAGCACCGAGTTCTCATCATGACAAAGTTGCTGGTCTATCAAACATAGATCTAGAATAAAAAGAAAACAAAAGACAGAGATTTATTTAAAAAAAAAAAAGAAAATTATATAATACATAGGATTTATACCAGATAAAAAACAATCATGTACAGATTAACAAGAAAGAAAACATACATCCATCTAATTTTCATACAAGTATCTATAAAGATGATTGGGTACATCAGTCCTGTTATAGAAGGGAAACTCCATCTCAGCTCATGTGACATAACTTTGTAAAAAATATTAACTGATGTCATTGACAAGACAAATACAATTACTGTCAATTTAAAAGATCATTTGACAAGTGAAGAAAGTGTCAGTTTTTTGTAAAGACTAAACTAGCATCTTGTATTTGTTGCACTTAGAAACATTGCACAGAAAACCTAAACATTATAAAAGCCTATGTTTCTGCGTGTTTGTCCAATGTCTGGAACCCTTAGGTGATGTGATGAGCTTCCAGAAACAGAAACACAGAGGTAGAAAAAGTTAAACTGCTCTGTGGATCGTACAACATTTTAGTCGGAGACCTGAAAGATTTCAGGTCAAACTGTGACAGATGAACAGTAAACATCCACCATCTTTATTTGACTCTGAGACTGCAGACGTCAGACATGTTCAGAGAGTTTGTCAAATGAACACAAATAAGAGTTGAATAAAGATAAAGGAGATGAAGAATGTGATGAGAGTGAGTGAAGCCTCTGGGATTTACAGTGTGTTTAGGTTTCACATTTCATCTCTCCTTCCTCTTCCTGCCATCGTCCACATGACTGAGCGGCAACTTGTCAGTAAAAATGTTAAACGGACATTTACAGTTAAATGAAAAATCCACATTCAGTGACTGATCTTATGTCTGTGTATTAATGATCATTTATAGCATTTATTTTCATGTATATGTGTGCTGTGTTTGTATATCTTTTTTTATTATTATTATGTTATTAATTAGTATTTATTTTATTTCTTTACCCAATTTTATCAGTTTCCCTGCGGTAGCTTTCTTTCCTTTGTTCCAGTTTTAGCTTTATTAATCTGTCATATACTTTGCATTGGGTACAAACTGAGCCACGTTCAGTTCAACATATTGATTGATTGACTGATAGTAAAGACATGGCCATAGCGCCTCTGTGTTGCCATAACAACCACAGCAGTTATGTGACACTGGGTTTCCTGTTAGCTTCATGCTATCATTTAACCTCCATGGTCATCCATCCCATCATTCATCGGCTGCTGCTGGTTGTCATGACAACGAAGCAGATTAAAACACATCAGAGTGAGACTTCATGCCTACATTTGGTCATTTTGGACTCGCATGATCGCACAACTGCATGTGGTGGAGGACTGTGGTTGGATGAGGAATCAGAGACTGTGTTAAAGGTCCTGTGTGGAAGATTCAGGATTTAGGAGGATCTAATTGTAGACGCGGAGCATAATCTTCATTTTATATATATATAAAATATATATATATACATATATATATACATATACATATACATATACACACACACACACACACACACACACACACACACACACACACACACACACACACACACACACACAAAATGGGTCACCCGGAGTCCACAACGTTTCTCCAGTAGCTATAACAGACTTCCTCTGGTCATTTAAAAAGAATTACAGAGAAGAGAAAGTCTGCTCTAACTTATATTAAGATGAGTTCCATCCAGCTTTAAACTCAACTACAGCTTCATTCGGGCAAACACTGACCAAATCCAACCCTCTCACTCATATGTGCCTGAAATCTGTTTTTTAAAAACTGTGAGAACAGCACAAATCACATGAACTGTGATCTTTTCAATTGTGTTCCAAACTGTTTCCATATGTGGTCCTAAATCAAGCACTGGTCTTTGGTAATCCAACCTCAGTCTGAACAGTCACAAGACAATTCATTTAATTGTTATTTCACTTTAAATGGAGATTTGACACAGCTCTGCAAAGAAGGAGTTGTAAATCTCACACACTATGAAGAAGTTAAAATGCAACAGTAAAATGAATCTAAAACATTAGATGTGCATAATAGTAAAACACCTAAAGGGACCCTTTTACTGCACAATGACTATTTTTAACATGTAGTGGAGTACTTCCAATGTGTGTATTAGTATTTTAACTCCCCTGGGTCAGTTCACACTTGACAACAAGGAAATGTGTGCAATGTGCAACTTCAAACCTAGACATCATACACTTCATGTTAAACTGTTCTACTGTGGGACTGAGCAATACTGTCTATTAAATTAATCAAGGTTTTGCTTTGTTACAATTGTGAAAAATGCCCAAGGTTCAAGGTGACTTCATTGATACCCGCAGGTAGATTTGTGTTGCAGTTTGGAGAGTGCGTCACAATCGCGAGACATTAGACAATAAATCATTAAAAACACAGGACAAATGTGTAGAACAGTTAAGAACAGCACAGACAAAAGACATGGACAAGTAACACTAGCAGCTCAATGATCATGATTAAAAAGACTAAAAGAAATAGATAAAACACAGACTAAAATGAATAAAACCATTAAATTTAACTCGATATCTCTAAAATCATTACTACTCTGGAGACTTTTCCAGCTCAACAAAAATTCAACATGCAACATATTTGCTTCTTGCAAGATATTAATAGCGAAGGTTTTTTTCCAGTCACATTTAGCAAATTGTTTTAGTAAATGAAGAGTATTTAGATCAGATTTTTCAACCACAATAAATCAGTTAAAATGATAAACTGTCCACCACCTTGGGGAACAAATCAATAGATCAAAACAAGAAGTATTTTTGTTTTGGCCCAGCTCTGTTCTACGTTCTCCGGGTAAAACATTATGTGGACAGCTGCAAACTTCCCACGTGTTATTCCACATCACTGCCTTCATGGGCAATTTTTCAATCTCGGGTTCATATATTTAAGTCTGTCCTGTTGTCTCTGTGTCAAATTAGAAGATTTCAGACTCAGAAATTCTCCCTATGACATGACAGATTGCATATTTCTCCCAGAACAACCGTCGCTTGCCGTCTTTCATCAGGAACGAGGTGCTAGCGGCCATTTTCCAGGAACAAGAATGTAAACAAACGGTGTCAACAGTGTTCCGTACTGGCTGTGTTATGTTGGAAACGGCTATAAAAGAAAGACCCGTGGACCTGTTCGTCGGTTGTTGATGAGTACAGTTTGGACTATTAATCCTTTAAAGAAAACTGGAGGTAAAAATAATGATGTTTACCGCTGGTGGTTAATGTCCCAAACATGACAGAGCCAGAAAGAAAAAAATTCTAAAGTTTCTATTTCGATGTTCGGGGGTGTCCATGATGAGCAACCATTTGTCCAATATGACACAGTACAAAAGATAAAACCAAACCAAAGCCATTCTCAACACAAACCCATCCCTTACATCATCCAGAACACACAATAATTGGACTAATATCATGTAGCTGAACCTGGGATGAAGCTAAAGAAGTCACATATATCATACTGCAACTTTTCTGCTGTTTGATACCAAATGAAAATGAGTAGGAATGAAGGAAATTACAAAACAGTTTGTCGTTTTTGGGAAAAATGGAAAAAGTTGGTTTATGGAGAAAAGGTAAATGTGAATAAGTGCAATGGAAACATATTTAATGAATAATTATAAGTCTGCATAAGGAGTCTGCAGCATTCACTATATAAATACAAGAAACACACAGAAATGACAGATGAGATGGAAAACAAAAGCAAACGCCTTCATGTATGAAGAGCTGCAGAAGCACATCTTAGACAGAGGCTTCGACAAAACATCAAAGAGTCTGAAACAACGTTATGATACACACCAGCGGCTCAGTTCAAGGCCAAGAACTAAGGAAGCTGCAGGGTTTTTTTTTTTTTTTTTTTTTTACAAATTCTCTACATCTTCCATCTTTCAGCTCCTCAACAGTTCAAGTTGTACATCCAACGCCGAACATACGCCAGAAGACTTTGAAAAGACTGAAGTGGGACTCAGTTTTAGATCTTTTAAAGACCATTAATCTGACGAGATCACAAGACTGCAACTAGATTCCTTATGAGTTGTGTTTTCTGAGTCAGTTTTGGTTCTTAGGTTCTTAATTCCAAAGAAGGACAGTAGAAAATGACTAACAGCTCTGCCTGTAGGGGGGGCTGGAACGACTTAAAGGATTTAACCACAGAGGAAGAATACAACGAAGCAAAAAGTGCAGATAAAACTCATGTCCGAGGGTAAATGTTCATCTGTTCATCATCATGTGCAGCATTAATCTCACTCCTCTCGAGCAGAACACACAGCAAACTGGATTCTGTTGCTGCATTGACGTTTAAATCAGATTTAATCAGCAGCCTCATGTGAAATTCGCTTCCTGTTTTGTGTTGAAGAGAACAAAACTATTGGTTGTTAACAATGTTCATGCACCTTTTTGCATGGACCAAGGAATAAAGTTACGATAATATTAAATAGGGGTGAGTTTATGGAACGTCAAGATGGTAGAAAGACCGACTTAAGAACGCGTCAGACATGATTTTATTCCATCCTTGTAAATTTGACTGCAACATTGAAAACTCTTGAAAAATCATGCGGTGTACGCCTTAACTGGCAAAGTATTAAACATGCTGATGATGAAGCTGCTGTTAATATTCACACAGCAAAACTGGATGGAAACATAAGCGCTTTTACACAGAGATCCCAGAAAAAAGGTGAAATGGTGATCCCACTTTTTTTCCCACCAGTGACCGAACGGAGGTGAGACAGGCTGGACTTTTACACAGCGGACCTGCGATCCAGAATCAAAGGGGCGGTGTAGAGTAGGCATGTGGAGACACTGGCATGGATTCCAGGACAGCTGCTGCAGGTGTCCCGGCTACATGCCACAGTCTCGCGGGCTTCGTGCCATGGGTGAAAATGGCACGAAGTCACAAAATCCACGCCAGAGCCTCCATATGCACCTGCTCCCTCTCAGGCACAGAGGTCGCCGTCATCAAAAAGATCAGAACGAGAGGTGTTCCTTTTGCACAGCGTTCCACCTTTATCATGGCTTTGTTACTACCTCCAGAGGCGTTAAAGAGCCGCAATAAAGGTGGGACCAAATGAACCCATCATTTAGTTTACACAGATGTCGTTCCGGAATAAAGGCAAAAGATTCCCGTAACAAAAGGGGCTATAAATTCACATTTTCTTTGGCAGATTTTCTGAGAATTTGTTAAAATTTTAGATAAAATTGGATGGAAACCTACTTTATTCATGATTAAAAAGGGGATTTGCATGATGAACTGTCATAATTACAAGCTGCAGTTTCTATTTTTTCTATTTTTTATTTTGGTGTCTCTTTTGTCTAATGGAAGGATGTAGAATTTTCTCAACATGTCTTTAACATGTCATTATTTCTGTGTGAACTTGCAGAAATACAATAATGTTTATCTAACTCTGCAAACTGAGGAGCTGCACTGTTCCACTTGGCTGTTTATCTTGAGCAAATGCTGATAATATTCCTGATGCCACCTCAGTTGACCTTTAACCCCCTGACGTCGAGTCTGTTTGATGGAGCAGCGGCTGATCCAGATTCAGATCCGGGATGTTGGACTGTGAATATCAGATAACGCCAGCAGTCAACCTGTTGCACACTGCGAGGCTCTGCTTTCTGTCTCGGCTCTGAGTAAATATTAGGACAGATCTGAGAGCAGCTTCACAGTCAGAGTAGATCAGGTTACTGTCAGGTTTACATCTGTCCAAATCTGAGGCCTAACATCTGCAGAACATCTACAAAATGTTACATCCAGATGTGGATTAGAGGCAAATCCACAAAATACATTCAAACCACTCCAAAGACTTTAGTCTAACATCTCATGTGTAGTTAACAGCTGCAAAAATAATACATTTTAAAATGTCTTACATAATACAATACCCATGAGTGTCAGCTGTTGTTGTCATGGAGAAGAGGCTATGAGCTCTTTTAATAAAGTACAATCTGTAAGAGATATGGCTGGCTGAAAGTTACAAATGTTCTAAAGAAAAGGGAAAAAATAATCATATCTGAGTTTTAAGATTCAAAGATTTTATAAATTGTTATTTCATTAAATGCCCAGGACATATAGAGAATTGAGATTCTGTTTCTCTCTCACCTTTAATTATTTTAATGCAATGCAATTCTCTGATTCTCCTTTCAGATTTACTAAACTACAAGATATAAATCAAACCTACTTGCAATAATAGTGGAAATAAATTTTATTTGTCAAGTATATAATTCAAGAAACAATCAGAAACTAGCCTTTTCCATGTTGACACTTTATATGAACTATATATTCACTGAATTTACAGAAAACATGCTACATTCTAATATATATATATATATATATAGTTATCTGGATCCAATAGTTCAATGAGCTGAACTCAATCAGAATTATTTATGCTTTTCCTGCCTGTGATCATATGTGTCTGTTTTTCAAAGCAACATTGGACTGAATTATTCAATCAGCCTAATTACTTGTATTTATTTTACATATAAGGCTTGATCAATCTTTTTGAGTTTTCTGCAAAGACTAAATTTCTTCCTTTAATCAACCTGATCAAGTCTGATTTTCCAGATGATCAGATCTGGATAATTGGCGCTCTATACAGGACTACATTCACAATGGAGACACTGGTTCAATAAAGACCATCAGGTAGAAAAGATAGTGTGGAGTAACATGGACCAGCAGGGTAAACAATAAACTGGTTCTGACAAGTGAGTACTCCAATAAATGACAATTAGAACATTTTTCTTTGATACTGACAGCTGTTCAGGAGATTATTTTTGTTTGTTTTCTTTTTACTTTACTGTGCTGAAAGAGAATTACCAGGATTTTAGGATGATTCGACTGTGGAAATACAGAATAATATTCATATATATATTTTCACAAGTCTATAATTACCTGAAAACATATCCACATGTTGCATTTATCTACTGTAGAGGAGGGTATTCAGCTGGTATTAGACAGCTAGCACACCATATCACACATTAAACCTTTAATAGAACATAAATAAATGCAAATCCTGTCTGAATCCAGCGTTCTACATCGATCAGGTTCATCTGAATCCTACTGAGAGACAAACATATTCTGAATATTTGATCCAAATAAAAACCAAGACTGAATTACATGATGAAATTCGATTACAGATCCTTATTTTCTTTCTTTGTAACAACCTCTTTTCAAAATGCGATCCAGCTAAAAATGACCGGTATCAGGATGTCAGACTGTGGTCATGTCATACAGCTCTACTCTCAGTCTTTAATTAATGAGGAGAAAATACAGAGGATGCAGTAATGAGGCGATAATAACAATGTGACGGCGGCTGAATCCTCTGTCTTTGACTCGACCTTCCTTTATGGTCTATTTTTATCCCGACAGCTGCTGAGGTTAATCCTGAGACTGAAGTCACACTCCTCACCTGTCTCTGTTACCTCAATGTCAGGTGGAGTTTGTTTCCTCTTTATAAGACCTGAGCTCCTCTGGAAACATCAGCTGTGACAATCTGAGGCATCTCTTAAATATTGATAACATGCTATTTTTGACACGCTTTGTATTTTATCTGTATCTTCATTGTCATAGATCATGTGTAAAATTAAACACTTATTGATGTACGAGTCATGCACGAGGCTGCGATATTATAATCATCTTCTTCATATTAAAGACATAAAACATGAGTTTTCGTGGGGTTTGGACATAAACAACCTGTACAAAGTTGTAAAAAAAAAAGCCAGTGAGTACATATTTCTGAGTGTACATAGTCACTTTTACCGCAGAAAGGAAAAGAAAAGAAAAGAAAAGAAAAGAAAAGAAAAGAAAAGAAAAGAAAAGAAAAGAAAAGAAAAGGAAAGGAAAAAAAGGGGGGTGAAGCCAAAAGAACAGCAGCATCACACCTTTAACGTCTGAAACCACCAACACCACAAACCGACCAATCAGAGCAGTCCATCCTCTGGTCTGAGTGAGTGGGCGGAGCCAGCACTCAGGCCTCCATTCACCGAACAGCCTATTTCTGTTACTGCTTCCTCTAACATCATCAGCATGTCATTGCCAGGAAGCTGTGGTTAGCTAATAGTTAGCACCCACGCTATCTGAGCTCACAGACACAATACATGAATTCTATCTATAAATGCACATTTTAAAAAAACACACCGTTAGAACTTATCTGAAAAACGCAGACATGTATAACAATGGTTCCCACAGAACAGGGGGATTCTAATCTTCACTTACTGTATTAAATGACCAATGATCACCATGGATCATTTCATTGTAAGGTTTTTTTTTTCTTTAATTTGAAAATATGAGATTAGATGATTGGACAGATTTGAGTGTGTTTACCTATTGTATACTATTACCAGCCACTGGTGACTGAAAGCATCTACTGGTATAACATTATTAAAAAACTCTTAAACCAATACTCCTGTCAATGCATTGAAATAAATCAGGTAAAATGTAGTTCAACAGCTTTTTACTGGCATCAGATATGACCCATTTGGACTTTCCCAGGCTCAATAGTGAACATGGAAACAGTATCATATTCAGAAATGTTGACTAACCAGTAAAACCTACGTTTTAGACACATGAAACTGGTTACAGAAGCTTGTTATTTTATTGAAAAGGTCACTCTTATCTCCAAGTTCTCTGTTATGACACAATCACCTATGTTTAACTTTGATAAACATACTCATGATTAGTAAATTAAATGTTGGGAAATACTTGCTTTTCACAGATAAATCACTAAGGAAAGGTTAGATGTAGAGAAAATCATTTGGAAGTCACCACAAAACTTGTTCTAGGTGGGGGTGGACGATATGGCAAAAATATCATATCATGATTTTTTTTTAAATAAAATCCCAATCTTGTTTTATGAAGATTCTTTACATTGATCTCTGAGACTAATTTGCATGTTTCTGAACAGTGCAACCAAACAATTTCCCTGTGTAACACATAGCCCAAAAAGACAAATTAAACAGACCATTTAGCCCAAAGAGCCATCGACAACATTTTTAATTTAAATAGCTTGTACAATTTTTGCAACATGTGCCAAGAATATAAACATACTAAAGTGTAAAGCAACAACACTGTGATTAAGTGCATTCTTGCAACATAAAAATAATGCCCCTTAAAGAAACATCCTGCCCCCTCAAATTAAAATTAAAGTTTCCGAAGGTAAGGAAAAGGAAAATGAGCTGCAGAACAAGGTTTCACTTTGACTTGATACAGTCGCATGGTACCCCCCCGCCCCCCAAATTCCACAATCTCTCTGCTTTGTCGCATTGTCGATCGACATGTTGTAATCCTTCACAATCTAATATTGTCATATCGTACACCCCTAGTTCTGGGTCTGTAAGGGTTAAGCAGTAAACGTAAAATGATATTATATTAACAGAATTCATTACTGAGGTATGAATGTGCACTGGCCCAGGATCAGCCACTATGGTGGTTCACTTTCATTCTGCCTGTTTGATGCTCTTTGTGTGTCATGGGTGTATGATGTGTAGGTCGGGGTGATCCATCCAGAAATCATGATTCACAAAATGAATCAGAATTTCTCCCTTCTTACTAAGTGTAAGTAAGTTACAACCAAATTATAGCTTTTCCTGTAGTTTTCTCTGCTTTCTGGAGGCTTAGGCCGTGTGCAATGGTTTTCTGTTGTTGTGTGAATAGAAACTCTGCATTTTTGCACCCTTTTGGATCAACACTAGCCCACATTTCCCTGTATGTACACCTGCAGTGCTTCCATTCATTACCTAGACCATAGAAG
>JAPTYQ010000007.1:7446002-7458896 GCA_029814465.1 Ostorhinchus cyanosoma | reverse complement strand
GTGAGACCCCACCATCTGTTTATGTCATGTATCTGTCTGTGATCTGGCTTTCTGACCTCTGTCCTAGCTCTGGCTTTACTGCTTTTTCAACCTTTTACTCACACCTGGGAGTAACAGGTGTTAAGCTTCAGTGTGGATGTGTATATATTCTGCTGTCTGTGCCAGATTGTTGCTTCACTTAGTGTTTAGCCTTTCCAGTGTTTTCTGTTCTGTCTGCCCGTTTTCTGATTCTGACTGTTTTTTGACCAGTTCTGCTCTGCTCGTCGCTCGGACCAACGCCGGCCTGACTACGTCCTCTGGCCTGTGTCCCCTGGTTTGACCTGCCTGTCCTGACCCTGTCTCCTCTCCTCCGCCCTGGTATTCGACTCGCCCTGGACTACCCCCCCTTTCTCCGCCTGTGATACCCCAGCCGCTGGTTCCGACCGATAACGACTGTTCTAAACTTAAGTTTGTGTGCGTTGGTCTGCACGTGGATCCGTACTGCACCCCTTCAGTTTGATCTAGATAGATAAAGCTTAGGTAAAGATCAACCCATTTGTAAGGGTGAGCCCACCCATAGGGAATAAATGTGGAATTCATGTGATGATTGGGAGTCCATCTTTTTTGTGATCTGAATAAATTTTTCTCAACTTTGAGACCAAACTGAATCCAGACTCATCCCTGGAGTTTCCGAGAAAATAACTCACCACACTGCCCATATTTGTCATAAATTGTGGTTCTGATGTTGGATTAAAGGAACTTCATTTAACACATTAGTTATTGAATAAAAATGCAATTGCACAGTGACACAACCTTTGCTAGTATCAGTTCTATACAACATTTAAACAACCACATACAACTCATCAATACCATTACGTTAAGCAAAGATAAAGAGGGCAACTTAATCATACACACTTGAATGGGATCATCTCTTTTGTGACTTTTGTTCATTCCATTAATGTTTATCAGCCTTGATTTTGGGGTTAATAAAGTCTGCAGTGATACAAAATAAAAATAGGTAATTCTCCCAAATAAAAGACAGCAAAGCCAGCGTGCGTCAAAAAGGGAGTGTACGAACACACATTTGTGTTAAAATGTAAAAAAAATAAGCGTTCTGGTAAAATGGACACCTGAATACTTGAGTACAGTAAAATAACTATTTGGTCTCAGTTACTTCCCATCTCTGGTTGATCAAATGTTTCTCAAAGTTTATTCTTTTACGTATCCTTGGCCTGTTAATGTAATTTAGCTAAATTAGCTGATGTTAGCAATAATTCATTACTGCACTATGGTCTGAGAGCTAGCATACTAATAAGCTAATGCTAACTAGTGTATTTATACAGGAGAAGTTGATGTTCCAAGCCGGCCTACGTATTAGTTTTATACTAGTACAGTTCAATTGTTTTTCTCATTTTACTAATTTAAGTTCAATCAGTTCTACTTTTAGCAGGGTCATCACAAAGATATATGCATTTTATTGGAGTAATTAATGTGTGGTATATTGACACCTCTGACTAGGATTAGCATTAGCATTAGACTGAGGAGTTTTACTCTTGGTTAAACCATAGATTCATGTTTTTACTTCCCCAGCTTTGCCCTTTTATCCAAATATGTTAGTTGCAACTTCTGTAATGAAAACGGTGATGGTCAAAATGCAGATTCGAGGTTTCAACACAACAGTAAACTAATCACATCTGTTAGAGTCTATGATACTAATGTATTTTTAAATGAGGCCTCCACATGTGCTAATGTTAAATGCTCCAATATTTACAGTCTTTTTCTTAGACTTCACAAAACCATCTCTGTATTTAAACCAGATCTCTATCCGACAGATCGGTTCTTGTATTAAAAGCTCTTTGGAAGAAACATCAAGTGATCCCCTGTTTCAGATGTATTTTGAAATGAACCTCTTCAGTAATATATATCTTTTCATTATGTGTGTTAAAAAAAAAAAGCTGAGTCAGGATCCAAAGCTCCTCATTTTGATTTGAACACAATATGTGTCACCTGTATCAGCATTGTCTTTAGAGTCCAATAATTCTGAGCGAATGTTTAAAAAAAAACAAAAAAAACATTAAAGCACTAGATTTCAAACATTTAATTGACTACTAAAACAAAAAAAATCTCTGCTCAAGAATATTTTCCTTAAATCATTTTCAGTGGAAATATTTATATCACCATCATCCAACAGTAAGTCTTGTTTTTTGGGGATACATTTTACATTTATTTGTTGTACTCTACTGTTCTGTGTTTGTCTCTTTGAGCCAGTGCAGAAATGAAATGATGGAAATGAGAAATATTTCAAGTGAATAATGGAGTCCTCTGTAGGTCTGCGACATCTCCACAGCCAACTTCAGTGTTTTACTTAAAGACACAAAGTCTTTTTGTCTTCAGTATTTCCTTCCATCACTGTAAACAGAGGGTTCGTCTTTCCAAGTCATACTGAACTTTTCAGTATTATGCTTTTTAATGTCACAAATCATTATACTGATCCTGTAGCTGCATATTATGTATAATAAAGGGCATATTAATCATTTTTCATGTTTAAACCACGGCTCCAGTCCTCCTTTATGTATTTTTTATTTCCTAAATTACACATTTAATACTTATAATGGAAAGGGCGATTATTTCAGACCTCAGTCTCATGTTCAGTTTGTGTGTAACCTCCTCACTGCATGAAACATAAACAACCTTTGATCTCCTGCTGTAGTGAACATTACATGTCAACTTCAGAAGCAGTTGAGATGTTCTGTCTGTGATTGACATTCCAGATTTGCAGCAAAGCACATTGAATTCTTCCTTGATTTGACTGTGTAAAAGTCAGTTAAAATGTAGCCATTAATAGCAATTCAACTGTAAAACAATAGGAAAATCAAAAGCACAATTATCATAACAATACAAACATTCAGTACTGTTATCACATCATCTCACTGAAGGTTTTTCAAAATGCAAATTTCATTGGCAGCCCAAACAAAGTCTCCCACAATCCATCTGCAGGTCTTGACCCAGTCTTTTGGAATGGATGAGGAGGTGAGAGCGCTCTCTGAATGTCATGTTCATGTTGATTTTGTTTGAGATCACTTACTCGAATGTTGAGAATCCCTGTGAAGACAAAGACAACATAAAATGTGAGATGAAACAATCTGGACCATAGAGAAGATGAGACATGTTTTATGCTTTGCTGCTGGCACTAGCTTTAATGTTCATCGTTTTCAGTACATTCATTTTCTTTTTTTTTTTTTAAGTTTTAAAGGTTTAATAGTCTTCACATTATATTAATAAACTACCATAAGAAGAATCATCTCTGTAGAGGTCAATAGACAGTAGATATTTTTAAATGGCAAATGTAATAACAATCGTATATATCACAGAAAAGCTGGTAACACCCAATATCAGACAATATCACCATCCTCACACTAAAATGAGGCCAGTGAAATTTCATTTTTCTGACTTTATTAGGAACTAGATAAATACAATCTCAAAGTAAAGAATCAATAAACTTGAAACTGAACTAACTTTTTAGTTTGGCCTATTATAATTTTCTTTTTACTTCATCAGTACATAGTAAAACTATATTGTAAACCTTTGTGTTCCCTCTAGACTATCACATGGTTTTTTTTGATATTTTGGAAATAATTGGCACAAAACTGCAGGAGGTTGAGACACAGCCGACATTCAGAGTGTGAAACAGAGACTCAGTGAACACACAAACACTGGCCCCTCCCACAGCTCCGCTCCCTCACAGGGTCACACTGTTGTTGTCGTCTGACTGGACAATGAACACACACACACACAGGATGGCTGCCGTCTCGCCTAGCCGCTGTCAAACGCCTCAGATCTACAGCCTCATCCTCATCATTTTCATCATCCTATCAGGTGAGACTCAGAGCAGTGATGGCACACCTGACCTCTGACCTTTACACTAATGCGAGGTTCTGTCTGAAAGGAGCGTTAAGGCCTGTTTGTGCCAAAAAAGATTGTCTGTTATATATTCAACTAAGTAATTGAAAGAGGAATTTAAACATGCTTTTCTTATTGTCTCATCAGAAAAAGTGACATTTTAAACAGAAACAGGTGTAGTTTGACGGATCAGCTAAATTCATCCTCCTCTTCCTTTCCATGTTTGTGTTTGACTTTGCTGTTGAGTCTCCAAACTAATGTCTGAAAGAAACCTTGGTAATACTTTACATTACAGCTCTGTAATATTATAATAGTGCAGTTCTAGTCTGGTAATCTGCAGGTAATAATGTCGTAACATCACCAAAATAAGAACCAGTAGAGAACTTCATTGGCAACTATGACATTTCTTGTAAATAAATAGTAAAAGTAATTATGATGTTATAACTCAGAACTTCTTTCGTCCTTATTTTTCAAAAGTTTCCCTTTCTTTCAAGGTAAAGCTATAGCAATTATGTTTAATGTTGTGAATTGATATGTGGAAACACTTGTGATAACTTTTGTGTATTGACCATAAATCATGACTGCAAAATGCAAAACTATGCATTTCTATTTAGCCTATTTCATGGTAATGTTAGATTCAATCAAGCCAAACTTCAAAAAGCATGAGCAGAAAAAATAAAGAACACTATGAGATGAGAAAATGTGATGAGAAACCCAACACTGGCATTCTCATTAAGGACAAGCAGGTCAATGTTTAAGATCTTGCAAAGAGTTCTTTTTCATTACTATGTACTATGCTAACTAACAGTAACTTGACCATTCAGCCATAAGATTTTAGCTTGACTGTGACTGGAATGAAGGCAAAAGATTTGAGAGGTCAATATCTGCACAATGCTGCAGGTTATGACCCTGAAATTCGAAGTATCTGACCCTCTGAATAAAGGGTTTAAACAGAATAGAAATGAAGCAGATCAGGGTAAGCTTTGAAGAAGAATCGAAGCTGGTTGTCAGAGTGTGAAGAGTAAAAATGTGACATTTTGTATTAATTTGTATTTATATATTATAAAGATATGGGTTTCCAAATGTCATGGTCTGTATCTCCACAATATTATGGGCAATACATCTGAAATTTTAAACTCACTGAATCTAAGAAGTACCTGTAAATGGTGTCAAAATTAAGGAGATTAAAGATTTTTTTTGTTTGTTTATTATAACAGTGCCCAATTATTTCACTATTAGGTATAACTGTATAACTTCCTATAGACAATGCCTTTGCAATGCAATAAAGAGACTGGACTGCACTGGAGACCCTCTCAACCCAAGGACAGAACAGTCTCAAAATGAAGACAAGACCCCACTAACACCATGTTACTATTGAGCTATAATGTATACAGAAACCTTTCAGTTCATGAGGTTTCTTTAGATTGAGTCATAAAAAACTAATAAAAATGATTCAGTTTCAGTTAGTTTTCAAAATCCATGTATATATTTTTTATTCTTATTTTTAGGAATCAACTAAAATAATTTTTTTACATTTTGTTTTTGATTTTCAAGCACTACAATACCTATGTGCCCCAACTGTTGTTGCCATGGAGAAAGAGCCTCTAATTGCTTACGATTCACTTTGTAATCTGTAGCTGATTTTGTGTTTCAAATCTCTGCTTTTAATTAATGGAATGTTTTGTTTGCCTGTCTCAGGCTGCTGGTTTTCAGCCGTGTCCTCATTCAAAGTGACGGAGGGGGGTGTGGCCTCTCTGTCCTGTCAATACTCTGTGAAGCGTTTTGGCCTGAGTAGGGTCTGCTGGGGTCGAGGATGTGGAACATTCTGGTGCAGCAACATCCTGGTGCAGACGGATGAGAACGGAGTCATATCTAAGGTCACAATTCATAAAATGAGTTTTCTCAGATACTAGTTCATACATTTTAACATAATCATTTAAATGTTCTACTCATGTGTTGTCAAATCACTCTCATACTTAAATTGGTATTAGTGACCGATATTTTTTACATCAGCCTTAGTTGATGACCGATACAGGCCGCCGATATTTCTAAGCCGATATTTCTAAGCCGATATTTGGAGCTGATACAGATTTTTTTCTCTGTCAAATGATAACAAATGTTAGAAAATCTTATTTTTTTTAAAGGAAACATTTATTGAACTAAAAATAATATTAAACTACTGGTAATAAAAAGGAGAGAGGTAAGGTAGAACAGGTAACATTAACATTTCACAAAATAAAACTTACATTCAGATAAAAACAAAACAAAGTGTTCAGTGCACTTAATTCTTCAAGTCAGTTCTTTCTAAAATAAACACTTACAGCAGCACAGAGCATTCAGTCAACTGAAATATTCCTTCCATCCTGTTCACTCAGCTCCTCTCCCCTATAGGCAGAACATGAGTCATAGAACTGCAGAACACAGAACATCAACTTGCTTTTAACGATTATTTACAACTTGCAAGGTAGCGCATCGTCACATGACTCAGTGACACTGTAAACTACATGAGTCACATGACTCGGCACAAACTGTCCCCGTGTCACAAAGCGCATAGGCAGAGTCAAAACATGCAACACTATTCAAACTTACTTGGTATTTCCAGGTTCATGTGCAATGATTATGAAAACTTTGATTATTATGTGAAAATACAGAATACAACTTACTCTTCCTGCACAGTTTATTCATTAAACCAATGATATCTTTAGTTTTACTTTAATAATTCCAGTTTTCACTGATACTTGCAATTAGAAAATAACAATTGCGATAGTTAACCTAATAAATATTACTACACCAAAAAGTCATTTCTTTCAATGTGGACAGCAGTATCTCCAAGAACACGGAGGTGCCATAAACTTCGCCTTTCAGTAAATCCTGGCCGATACCGATGCAAGAAAAAAAAAAAAAACAACGTAAATATCGGCCTGATATATCGGCCAGCTGATATATTGGTTTATCTTAAATTTGTATGCTTTGTTGGGAATGCAGATCATTTCTATTTTGTGTCATTACAGGATCAACCCAATTTCAAGCAAACTGTGTGTAACAATAGAAAATAATGACTTCTTTATGTTTACAATCAGGGCCGGTTTTAGCCATTTTGGCACCCTAGGTGAGATATGAATTTGCCTCCCCCTCCGACCCACACACACACATACCTAAAAGATTAAACAAGATGAAAATGATATAAAACACAAGGTCTACCCTTTGCATTTACACTCTGAGTGGAAAAAAGTTGAAACACTACTTTACACAAGTATGTGTACTGATATAAAGAATGTGTGGACTTTTGCTCCAGTCTTGTTAATAGTAATAACTGTGGATAAAGTACTTTCAGATTACTAACACAGATCAATGGTTCTGCAGGTGGCAGATCGGTACCGGCTGTCAGGGGACATCCTGGACGGACAGATGGACCTGGACATCCTGAATGTGAGGAGGACAGACAGTGGGCCTTACTGCTGCAGAGTGGATATCGATGGGATTTTCAATGACAAGAAAGTGATCATGAACCTGCGCGTGGTCAAAGGTGAGTCTGAAGACACCATCAGAGTCCACGTGGTTTAAAAATGTGTCCACACCTGGACCTGAGCAGATGTTTGATTACAGTGGAGTGAAAGCCTCTTCTCAGATTCAGGATCTCCAAAAGCAGAAGAGACTTTGCAAAAACATCGATGTATATAACAGTAACACATCTAAACACTGGGGACTGTTTTAATGACCTCGCCCCTGAAGGAGAGGAAAGAGGTATTGTTTTTACTTCAGTTTGTTTGTTTGTTAACACTTTAGCAGCAGAACTATTGGTTAAATTCA
Source organism: Ostorhinchus cyanosoma (assembly GCA_029814465.1). Classification (NCBI taxonomy): domain Eukaryota; kingdom Metazoa; phylum Chordata; class Actinopteri; order Kurtiformes; family Apogonidae; genus Ostorhinchus; species Ostorhinchus cyanosoma. Next base: position 7,451,207 of record JAPTYQ010000007.1, on the reverse strand, counting down.
TACTAAAAGTATTTTTTATTTATTACCCCGCCCCCCAAAGGCGAGGCGAGGGTATTAGTTTTGTTTTGTTTTTTTTGTTTGTTTGTCAGCAACTTTACGCAAAAACTACTGGATCAATTTCTAGGAAATCTTCAGGAAAAGTGTGAGGTGGTCCAGAATAGATCCCATGAAATTTTTGTGAATGTAGGTCAAAGGTCAAGGTCACCAAAAATGTGTTTTTGCAATGATAAGAGACAGGGCAAATCAGGTAAAACATTTGTGAGGGGTGGGGTTTGTTTTGCCTGGTACCACTTGTTATCAAAGGTTTTTAAAGCTTTCTTAAAGAGAAATTTGAGGCTTTTAAGTATTTTGGGTTTTTAGATTGCCAGTGTCCCAGAATAGATGTCAGTACATTTTGGGAAAGGTAGGCCAAAGTTCAATTTTTTTTATGATTTTTGAAAAATCTTTCCATTTACTTATAATGGGTGGAAGTTGTGGGGTTTATTGTGCCTGGTACCACTTGTTTATCATAAGAAAAGTCATACATCAATTAACATTTCTGATTATTTAACTTCTGCACTGTGTTATATTGCTTTGAAAATCTATTTTTAAAAGATATATCATTTTGATTAAATACAATTTCAGTTTAAAATCATATTTAAATAGTCACTAAATAAGACAGACTGATTTTAGACATAGGTGACTGATTTTCTCATTCTTCTTGTGGATCCCTCTGACTTTACTATCCACAAATCAAAAGCATGCAAAACTGCTATAGAATCATCATAAATCAATATTTTTTTCTGCTTTTTTCCTGCATAAATCTCTCAAACCACTTTAGCGCTGCTCAAAACTATCAAAAGAGTAATCATTTTCAGGATTTTAACCCTTTAAATGCTACTTTTGTGTTTGGATTTGATTGGAGCTAGTAAAAATAATCTGATTAAACATGCTCTTATTTTTTTGTTCAGCTCCAGTCACCAGCCCTCCAACAACAACTACAATGACAAGGGCACCAACAGACCCAGTCACAGAAGTGTCAGCTTCCACAGGTGAGATGATATAAAAAACTAATAAAAATTATAATCAACAAACAATACAAATAACAGTGGAATCCAATTTCCTTTTGTTTTTCATCAGTGTCATTGATTCGTGGAGTAAAAGAATAAAATGGCTTTGGACAATATGAGACCTCAGATAAGCAACAGTTTTGTAAATCATAGTTGATGCATTATTCTATCATTATCATCATCATCATTTCTTCATTTTTCTGCTGCTGAAGTTTTTATCATAAAAAACTGCTGAAAAACTCAAACGAACTTAAAACTCAAACAAATTCAAACTAAATCTACTTTTTGGAGCTGAAATCACAAGTCAAACGGAAAAAGTATAATCACAAAGAGACAAATCTGAATATGTTTTCTAGTTCTTTCTTTTGTCTTTGCAGTTAACTGGAAAAACCTGCTGTCGTCTCAACTGGAACTTCTGAGAAGGAATTCCACCCACATTCATTCTGACTCTGTCACTGTAAGAAAAAACAAAACAAAACCAGGATTATGCCCTTTTCTTTTAATATAATCCGTTTAGTCTTGCCAGAGCATGGCCCTATTGTCCATGTTCGATTGTAATAAACAGAGAAGTAGAGCGTCATGTTGCTGTTGCTGTGTGTAAAACGTTTCTGCAAAATTATTAAAGATGTCTCCGTAAACATTTTCTATTCCCAACATCCACTCAAAGAACCTGATGTCGACCTGTCTCTTCAAAGTGAAATATATCTCATCTCTGTGTTTCAGGTCGAGGACTCTCTCCCTTCCCTCTCTCTTCAGATTAATGTTCCCATTCTATCTCTCTCGCTCAGTGTTTTAATGATTTTAGCTGCAGTTTTGCTCTTCCTGGCCTTTAAACGTATGTGTAAATATGAAACTCTGACCCACATTTTTCACCTGAATATGTTACACCTGTAAATGAATAATCCTGATTTCTAATTATCTTCAGGTGGAATATATAGAAGAGCATTAAAGACAGGCTGGTGAGTTGAAAACATTCCTAAACTAACACAAATACAGTACTGTGAAAAGGTCTTAGGCCAGTGGTTTCCAACCTTTATTGGCTCGTGACCCCAGTTCAACATCACAAATCTCTGGCGACCTCAGACATTAAAAATGGAGACAGTTTGTGCTAAAATTAGTTGGTTTTTGATCACATAATAGTTTGCTATACTAGGTAGCAAATAAATGTCAATTTTATAGGATGTTTAGGCTATATAATCTATAATATACATCCATATACCCTGTTTGCTTCAGTTCAGTTTTGACTGTGACTGTCCCAGCAGGTTGAAGCATAGTAACGCACGCGGTCACATGATCGGTTCAATTAAGAAATACCCTCTCAGATATTATATCCTGCATTTAATTTGAACTGATTATTATAGGAAAAGTGTGTGGTGTTTTAATTACAATGAAATATGTATTTAATCATTAGAAAATATTATTTTAGTAATTTTTTAAAGATTTTTTTAATCAATTACTAGGAATTTCAGGTGACCCCATTTGACTTCCAGATGACCCCAAGATTGAAAAACACTGTCTTAGGCCAACGTGAGGTTTACAAGTTTAGTAAAGTTATAATGATCACACATATGTCTTTGTCATTTTCTGTGTTAAGGTACAATCTGGATCAAAAACAAAAGTTTCAAGGAAAAAAAAAGAGCTTCTCTAAACCAAAGTGGTGGTATTTGGTGTGACCTTCCCTTGCACTTTAGGTTGACCAGTTTATGAGGATTTTAGAACCCAATAATACACATACTCCATTTACACTCTCATTTATGTTCATGTTGTGCATTGATACTTATTTATTTATACTAAAGGTTTACAAATGATTATGACACCACTGTGACAAAGTAGCGAAAAATTTGTTATAATTGTAACTATCAGGGTTTTCTTGTGAGGCTAAGTCTGGCAAAAGCAGTTTCTTTTGACATTACAAACAGGTATATTGAGGTTAATTCTCTTGTCAGTGCCCTATAAGTGTAAAACTCTTGTTCACAAATGTAAAACAAACAAAAAAAACAAAACATAGCTGCGTCTTAGAATGTTAAAAGAGATGCTAAATATGGTCCCACAATCATCAAGAATGATAAATATACCATTTCCTCAGTGGAACATTGATGTGAACTGTACTGAATTCTTGGCACAAGTCCATCCTCTGTGCTTACATTTTCTGTCTTTCTCTATTCTACACTTTCTGTAATAACAGCAAAATATATCTTGCAGCTAGAACATTGGCAGCATCTGTATGTTCATATTTGCCATGTGGTTTTACCTTGTTATCATTCCACCATCCACATAGTTAATAAAGATGGAGACATGCTCTAAAATTTTTTTAAAACAGAACAAAAATTGTAATAATGGTCACAGATATATTACATCAGTAGTGTTTTAGCACTTCCATAGGAAATTAATGGAAATTGTTTTAGGGCAATTTAGCTAAAGAATATACAGTGCCAAAATGCCAAAAAATGAAAACAATCATTAAGAAGGACAAGTAAACAAGAAGGGAAGTTAAGTTTTCCCCTACACCTAAATGCCACACAGATAAACTAGGCTGTGATAATGTCATGATTTAATGTTGTTAAGCTTTATATCCCATATTCATTCATTCATCTTCTGAACCCACTTTATCCTCACTAGGGTTGCGATGGATGCTGGAGCCTATTCCAGCTATCTATGGATGAAGGCAGGGTAATATTGCATATTGTATAGGAAAAATGTCTCTAAACAAGTGTGTTTTCTGCAGTTTTTCTTCTGATGAACCTCCTCACATCATCTATGAGATCCGGATGAGGAGACCAGTTCAGGAGAACATTTACACTCTGGATTGAAGAATCTTGTCTGCACCAGAACCTGCTAACACTGCCAACACAAACACACCACTGGTTCCTTAAAGCAAAAGTAAAAAGCACCAGAAGTTTCAAGTGGGTAAAAAGGGAACATGCTGAAAGACAAAACATCTTTTCTGCTGCTGCTGCTGCTGAAATTCACCTACGCTGTTTTCTTTCTGTGGTTATAATCTGCCTGTATTTTCTGAAAACGCTGAATAAAAGTTTATTGACTTAGTCCACACTTTTTTCTTAGTATTATTCTAACCTGACTGGTGTGAAAATCCTGATAAATTGCCTTTTGGGGCTCAGTTTCTTTTTAATATAGGTGAAATGACCCCTTCTACCTGATCATCAAATTCATTGGACTATTCTGTTCGGTTCATCCTGAACACCAAATCTAATCATCTCATATAGTACTTCTTCCTGTAAAAGTAGATGACCCTCCCACTCCGTCTACCCAGCTTAGTCTAAGCCATAAGCTTCTGTCGTGTGTGATCATCACATAACCTGTATTCACAATCACACACACAATATTTGGAGATGTATTTAAATGCAGAATATTAGAACACAGGGTTAAACATGCTCTTGTTCAAATGACAAAATTACTGTTTTGATGAGACATTGGAACAGACTGAAGTAACATCAACTTAAGGAATAAATTTCATACAACTTTCTCATGAGAGATACAACCTTTCACTTAGATAATAGATTACTGTATAATTAACACAAGTACTTTGATTTGTAGACTTGAAAGGTCCATAGTTTTAGGAAGCCTATGGCGCCCTCTTGAGGCTGTTAATTACAGCCTGTTCTTTTGTACATAACAGATTGGAGTTTATTTCTTCGATTTTCCTGTTAAGTTTCAGCAATCAGTCAATCAATTAAACTTTATTTGTATAGCACTTTTCATACATGTTGCACAAAGTGCTTTACATCAAACCCTCCACTGCCCAGCAGTTGCAAACAGAAATACAAATAAAAGCAACAGAGTAAAGCAATGTTCCAAAGTAAGAGTTTAATTAAAAGCTCAACTAAAAAGACAGGTTTTGAGTTAGTTTAATAATATGAATACTCGCAGCGGACCTCAGGTCCTCAGATAGGCTGTTCAGCAGGTCATTAAGGCCCAATCCCAGTTCAGCCCTTGGCCCTCCCCCTTGGACCTGAGAGGTAGGGGCTGAAATACTCCCCTACGGAATGGGACAACCCTTTGAGACCTGTTACGTCATCAGCAGTCATCGATAAAAAGATTCAACACTAGAAAAGCACTCGGAGAGCACAGACCTCCGCCAAGCACAACAATTAAGACAATTTTTGGCCCCATTTACCACAATGTTAACAAAAATTTC
>JAPTYQ010000007.1:7420399-7430495 GCA_029814465.1 Ostorhinchus cyanosoma | reverse complement strand
GACGTCCTCTGATAGTCACTAGACCTGGACAATATGAACTAAAATATTAGTATCAGTTGATGCTGATAAACATCATAGTAAAAGTCATTATTTCTTTTAAAGGATTTTAAAGTGTAAAGGTTCAGGGTTGGTCCTGTGTGACAGTTGAGTTATTTGTAATAATTTGTGGTTGTGTGAAACAGGATACATAGGTGCTCCTATGAAACTGGGTACATTTTGGTACCTGGCACTTTTTCAGCTTGTTTAGACCCAATATGAAAAGAGAAATTTAGACATATCTCCCCCAAGGATGGACCCAATGATGACCTCCGTTAAATGAAAAAAATATATATACTCTTGCTCTGAGCCATCCCAAAATAAACAAATTTTGAATCAAATATTGAGCCAGAATTAGGACAGGAAAAGCTACCTAAGAGTCAGAGCATTTGAGCTGGAAAATATTGCTTGAAACGGTCTTATATAGCGCTTTAAATAAAGACACTGTTAAATCTGATGATCCTAGTGGTTTTTCTAATCCAGATATGTGGGTTTTTTATGAATCTCAGTCTCATTTCAGGTTTCGCATGTAACCCATCGCGTCCACTTGCGTTACATGCAGAACATGCCCAATTAAACGCATATAAATCGTGAATGATTTTGCAACAACAGTCATTTTGTCAAACACTCCACCTTGCATAATTACTTCCATTCCCAAGATGTACCTGTGAGAGAATAAAGAGATATTCAAAGAAATAATAGTTCGGAATTTTCGTGTCCTTTTCACTGTGTTACACACAGATTTTTGTGTTGAATATAATGTAAAATAATATAAAAATGTGTTTTATCTGAAAAATGGTTTCTCTTTTATCTCAGTATTATTATCTCAGTAGTCCTGTTTTTAGGTACCTCTTTCATAGAAGCGTCCATATAAAACATGTATGTTAGGTTAACTCTCCTGTCAGTGACCTTGAACAAAGTCCTGACAAAAATCTGGAGGTGGTCTTGACACATCTTTCATGTTAATCCACTGCTCCTTTTGGATGCACTAGCATGGGTCAGGCGTAGAGGTTGAGTTTCCCACACGTAAAATGAAAGTCAACTTTACTTTTTCAAGAAATTTATAACAATTAAAAAAAATTGACATAACAAGATGAAACAACACAAAGTTAACATCACATAGAATTATGAGTAATCTAAGTTTCATGACAAAAAATGTAAGATACAATAAGACAAAGGTGATATAAAATATGGAAAATGTAAAAAAAAAAAAATGCAACAACATGAAAACTTTGTAAAGACAAAAAACAAGAAATGTAACAGATGTAACAAGGCAGAACAACTTAAAAGACATAAGATGAAAACAATGTAAAGACACTAAAAATGTCAAAGATGCAACAATTTAAAAAATAACATTGAAAACCCCCCCCAAAAAATGTAAAGGTGAGATAAAGAAGGAAAAAGTAATTAAATGAAAACAACATAAAAGATTTAACAAGATAAAAAAAAAGAAAAGAGGTACTCAAAATGACCCAAAATATATGAGATGTATTAATAAACAAGATATAATAGATTAATATGTAACGTGACAGAAGCAACACACACACAAAAACAATGTAAAAGATGAACCTAAAAGCTTAAATGTGGGTAATGATGAAAAAGATGAATAACAAAGTAAGCATTTTGTGTAAAGTCTGTGATTTCTCCAATGATTTGTTTTATTTTTATGAATTTACTTTGTCCTTTTAGGGGGATTTATGTAGAGACTGTGTTTGCTCCACCTTCTGCCTTCCTTGTGTTTGGTGTCAAATGTCCAGAGAGATGAAGAGCAGGACTCTTCCTACTGTCCTTGGGGACCTCGTCCACTGCTGACCGAACTCATTGACAGATATCAATAATCTGTGTATTTATTTAAAATGTCTCCTTGTGTCCGACAATTTTTTATGTCTGTTTGCACAAATTAGCCTATTATAAAGCATGTGTTAATATACTTTTTATATATAGGTGTTTTAATGTCTCACTATGGATTCAATGTGTTTTTCAAAATAACATAAATTCTGTCTTTGCTGATGTTACTGTAACAAAGATAATATAAAACCTTTCTACTGTGAAATCACACAAACCAGTGTTTAACTTATTAATAAATGTAATTATCAACATTATTTAATCTGGGATTTATTCACTGTTAATGCTTAATGTTGTATTATTATATTTGTACTGTAAAAGTAAACCATGTTTCATTATCTTAATACTTCTCATTGGATGTAAAGTTATTATCTATGTGTTGACTATGCTCCATTTATGTATTTTAATCACATAAAAAATGCCAATTCATTCAGATCGTACAGTTTTGAGTCTGTGTGTCCACATATTTACATATTTCCTGCATCTGCCAACACATCATTCTGTTTCACTCACTGTAAAGCTGTAACTGGAAACAAAAGTGCAAAATACTTATCAATGTATATATAAAATGGAGTAAACTTTATTCAAATCTACAGCTGAATTTGATCTAAAAGCAGACAAAACCTTCTAAAATTTTAAGGTTTGTCATTTGTAGGTTGACAAGGACACAAATTTAAGTAAAGCTGCTGGGACTTAAATCACAGACATGTAGACATCATATTGAAATCCCTGTTGTGTACAAATAATCACACTGAGATTTTGATATGAGTCACAGTTTTAGGAATGATCATTATATTTAACGACAAGACTGAAACTGTGAAACACATAATAATGGAATGTAAAGCATAAATAGGGCAACGGAAGGAACTGTTTACAGCACTTAAGAGTATAAAACAAGCACATTTTTCATTACAGGGTATTCTAGGGGAACAGAGAGGAAATACGTATGGACATATAATACATTTCTTAAGGGATATTGAAATTATAGGAAGGATTTGGAGTTTTTTCCTTTACCTTATATAGGCTAACTTCTTATCTACAGTCCAGCCCAGTTGGTGGCGGTAGTGCACCTTTAAATTGGTTTGCCATCCACCAAAAAAAACACAAGAATAAGAATTAGCTGCAGTTCCCCTCCTGGCCTTAGGGGGCGCTCTTCGATTCCGTTTATACAGAAATCCCGTCATATACAACCACGTGTGTCTTCGTTGCTGAGAGCGTGTGGAGAGCGCGCACCGGAGTCAACGCAGCAAAATACTTAACAACTCTGTTATTTGTCCTTTATCAAAAATCTGATCCAAAATGACGAAAGTAAAGAAGGAGAAAGTTTCAGCAGATGAAGAAGCCCCGGCCGCTGGAGGGACAGAGCGGTCATACCAGGACCTGATCGCATTCATCAACCCCATCGCACAGCCCCTGGCCTCCAAAAAACTCAGCAAAAAGCTCTACAAATGCGTCAAAAAGGGTAAGAAAGGACCTAACACACTTGAAGTCCCGTGCTGAATCAAAAACATCTCTCTTCGTTTACGTTTTACCGCAGGTTGTATCGTTTTTGAGAAATTACCGAACTTCCGTTAGAAATCCACTGCTTTAACAAATGTTCTGTCTGTTCTTGGACTGAAAGACAAGTTAGTGAGATAAATTAAAACTCATACGGATCAGGTGAGTTCAGTGAAGAATTCGGCCCACATGGTAGGCAAATAAAAGTTTAGTTTTAGGAGTTTTTGACCCGTAAATGCAGTTCATGGTATATGCAAACATCTGAGATCAACAATGAAAGTCTCGGAGCCGCACGTGTTTGTACCAGATGATTTCATTAAATGGTTAGTAATGATTTGACTTGAGACAAAACCTGAATAATCAAAGCTGGTTTGAATTCTGCAGCAAATATATCACTAAGGGAAGCCGTGAAAGTGAATACATCATGAGGTTTCAGACAACTTTGATTCTACACTGAAGCAGATCTGAACATTCATTGGCTGTAACAGGGAATGTGCCTTGATAATTACTAGAATGTCATTCATATCTGTCTAAAGAAAAACAACATATTCGGTTGAAAAAGAGTGGACTGGGTCATTTCTTTTCATCTCTCTCAAAATGATGAACTTTTCTCAGTTAATGTCATTCACCTCTGAGTCACAAACCCAAACTATAGAGAATGTAATTCTACGTTCACTCTGCAGGTAAAAGTGGCCCAAATCTAACTTTTTGCTCATATGTGACCCATGTCTTTTCTATTTCAAATCAGACTCAGTCCACTTTGATATGTGATCCTAAATCAGATGAATATCACATGTTTTGCAGTGTGACTCCAATCCGAATAGTCATGTCGCATTTCATAAAACTTTTACATCATTGAAATGCGACAAACGCCATAATTCTGCGTGAGGAGGCAAGACCCAACAACATCCATATTTACTTCTATAAACACATTGTGCTGTATGTGAAATTATGTCCTCTGTGCATGTGGGCCACTTCAGAACCGTAGACTGTTCACACATGAGTCTGATGGCATTTCAGCTAAAAAATCTAAATTGAGAATTAAGATTTCATTGTGAAAATGGCGGAACTTATGGTTAACAACTTTCATACCACAAAACTGTACTTTTTGCCATCTTTAATCTGATTTAATGTTTAATGTTTGTGCTTTTCAGCTGCCAAAGTGAAAAACATTCGCAGAGGAGTCAAAGAAGTGCAGAAGTTCATCAACAAAGGAGAGAGGGGGTGTGTGGACACTTCACTGTGTTTCTGTAAAACACGAATTTTTATTTAAAGTCAATGAATTGACCTTGTGTGTGTATGCGGCCTGTGTAGGATTGTGGTTTTGGCCGGGGACACACTGCCCATCGACGTCTACTGCCATCTGCCAGTCCTGTGTGAGGACAGAAACCTGCCTTATGCCTACATCCCCTCCAAAATGGTGAGTTTCAGGATCCAGACACAAAGTTTTAGCCTGTGTAACTTCTGATCTCAGATAACATAACACTTTTTTTATTTACAATGTTCAGTGTATCGGATGAGGTGACTGTGGAGTCATAGACAGATTAAACCAACAGGAAAATGAATGTTGGACTCGAAGCTTGTCAGTCATCTTGTACTGAGTTGAATCATGGATTTTCATGGATCAGCTCTATTTTGGAGACGCTGATTGAAGTTCTTGGCTGATACAGATACATTTAAAATGACGTTTGGGTGTTACTGTCTGTTTTTTTCATCAATTATTTCCTCTAACAACTGGATCTTTATTATAAATAGAAAACTAGTTACTATACTTAAGTCTTTCAGCCCCATTCCAGATTACGTCTGAATGAACAGGGATGCAAACATATAAATTTCTGAAAAAATGTTTATTATAGCATGACAGATAAACATCTGCCATTGGAGAGGAGACCTCTTATAAGCCAATACCGATATTGGCAGAAATCAACAAATGTATCAATCTCGGGCCCATGTATTGGTCCATCCCTAAGATCTTAACTCTTAAAGAACCAGAGCTGTTTTTGTGGCAACCTCCAAATGAATTTTCTTCTACAATTTTTGTCATTTATCATATTGTCGATATTGTCATATTTAGCATTTTTATTAGTGAAAATCTGGTATTTTTTTGTATTTTAATTTACTGACCATGTAGATGTTAATGGAAGCTCAGAGTAAGTTCCAAAGACATTATATCAAAATGTAAAAACGTCCAGAAAAAGGGACATCCTGCAAATTATATTATTAACTGAACATGAAAACAAGCATTTACAACCACTGCCATTTATCGAACATACATGGGTTTTACTGGTGAATCAATGTTGTAGAAGATGACAGTGTTTCCATGTTCACTACGGAGCCTCTGAACTTCTAAATGGGTCATATCTGATGACCATGAAAAGATAAGAAACTGCATTTTACACCAATCATTGACATGTGTTGATAGGATTAGTATCAGTACATACTGTTCAGGTCTTTAAGGGTTGAAGTGGTGCCTCTGTGTTGGAAGTTGATGTTTTGTTGGTGTTTAGCTCTAAAAGGAGAAGCCTCTTGTGTTCAGGGTTTATGAAAGGCTGTCGAAGCTGCTCTCAGGTTTAATGAAATGAAAATTATGTTCAAGTCTTTAATGTTAATGTGGTTTTTGTTTTTTCTTCAGGACCTGGGCACATCTGCTGGCACCAAAAGGCCGACCTGTGTGATCCTCATCAAACCCCATGAGGACTACCAGGAGGCCTACGACGAGTGTCTGGAGGAGGTGTCCGGTCTGCCCAAACCACTGTGAGGCTCTGCTTGGACCACGCTGTAAAAGGAGCAGTCGGGCTTTCAGGAAGACCTCGACCCAGGTCCTGGTTCTGTAAAGGTCACTTTGTTTGAGAAAAGACTCTATAGTGTGAACACATGAACATGACGCAGATTCAGACTGAACCAGCGTCACCTTCACAACCCGAGGAAAACTCCCCTTGGATCTGCAGAACCTGCCTGAGAATTTCCATGTTAAAAAAATCTGTTTAATCCAGTCCCACTTCAATCCAGTAACAGTTACTGTTCTCCTGTGACGATCAACAGCAGATGACGACACTGACCTCAGATCAGTTTAACATTGTTTCAGGGACACAATTGTTTTCTGTTGAATGTACATCCACCCAACTTGTTTTAGGACTGGGAATACATTTTTTATATATATATAGTATATGGGGTTGGTAGAGATTAAACTCAGTAAAAGGCAGAAAAATTTTATATTTGGAGAAAAAGCTCATATTTTGAGGATGAAGTTTTATCTGTATGAAATGTCTGCATAGAAACTAACATACCATGTGTCATATATAACCATAAACCTATCAGCTCTGCTGTAAAAGTTTTTTCCCATGGATATTAAACTAAGGTCGACTTGTCGTAACCTTATTCTTTTGTCAAAATATTACAAGTAAAACTGGGCAATAACACCTTTATTCTGATTTAATGCTCTGTTAAATCAAAATAAGTAAAATGAACAAAACAAAAGCCAAATGAAAACAAAAAAACAGGAATACATGTGATGTGTCACTCAAGACTTAAAATCAACCTTTAAAATGGAAGGAATTGACTTGTTTGACAAAACTATTGATATGGAGACATAACTTTTTATGAAAACTGAAAAATTCTTTCAGAGAATTCCCCTGGAGATTTTTCTTGCTCAATTCACAATTCAACCTGTGAATTATGTGTCAGTTTAGTAATGAAAACTACTTTTGATTGTTCAGACCTTGAGTTCATGCAAATGACCTGTGGATTGTCTATAAGATTGAAAAAAAAAATCACTTTGCATTATCCATCTCTAACAAAACAAACAAAATACATTCTTATTTTTTTATGACTTTATTCCTCAGAATAATTCATTTTTCTCTTAATACTGGATTTTTTTTCTCAGTGTGGTTCTTTACTTAATTTAAGGGGAAAATGTCTATGAATCAGCTTGAAATTCTCTGAAAAGAATCTGCTGGAGAATTGGTTTTCAGCTTTCAGTGACAGTCAGGAAGACAAAACAAACCAGAGCTGAACACATTGAAAATCAGGTTAACATTCAGAGCAAATGACAAATTTGTCTTTTACTTAGAATCTGAAATGATGTTCCTGATGCTTCCTGGTGTTGAGTTAAAGTCTGGATGTGATTGGATCAGATGTTTATACAAGTGTCATCAACTGCATGTAAAGGCTTAAATTTAAGCAGAAGATTTAATTTGATGCAGTTTAATATTTTAATGACTTCAGAGGGGATTCAACTTGTTTCACATAAAGACAAAAATATGAATCCATGTTCGTGATGTTCAGCTGAAAGTGAAAAATAACAAGTTCAGGTTTAAATCTTCTGTGTACGACAAGAGTCCAATGAAATGATTTTGTTTTTTCTTTTTCCCAAGTTGAGCTGAAGAGTCTGAACGTGTTTTCTCTTCTCTTTAATATATTTTGTTTATTTTATAAAAGCTCCTCAGTCTCAGCTTGTGTTTGTATGTTGAATTATGCATAGTATAACTTTTCTTCTTTTACAATTAAAAAGTCAAAACTGATTTTGTCTCTTGATTAGGATCCATTTACTGTGTATAGTTAACTGCAGGTCTAAATGTGATTCAGTGTTTTTTTTTTTGGTTTTTTAACACTAACAATTTAATACATGCACCAGCTTTGCTAAAATATGTTTTGTATTGTTTTCATGGTCACATTTGCACTTTTTAACTTTTATTATTATTTTGGAATCTCACCAGCTGAATAGGCGTATGATGGCGCTGTGTCTGAATCATCTTCATCAGCAATTTCTTCAAATATCTTCTGACAAAACTGCTGATTCGATTCATTTCAAGTTGGGACAATGTCTACAAAGTTTGCTTACAGTTTTGAGAATTTATAATTTTTTTTTGATGACTTCTTAACATATAAGAAATTTGCCCTTACAAAAAACAGGCCATATTCAAATGGTTTATAACACGAAAATGGTTAGACGTATTAATATAGTTACTATTTGGCATGGATAGGAAGTCATACATTGACTTTTCATTTCACATTTCACGCATGTTTATTTCAAACCTGCTATCACAGTTTAACACTTAAACTACAACTGGACAGCTGATAAATCCATGGTTTGAAAAGCAGATGGAAGAAGCATTGCTTTAAAATTCCAACCCCTCACATCACACAACCCATCTAAAAACATCTCACTACAGCAATACAAAACAATACAGAACATTACTTATCTGTGAAAAATAACTTCATAATTTTGGAAACTACATATATCATTTATATACAGTATAAACAATGTTGGTCCCAAAATTGACCCCTGTGGCACTCCACATGTTATATTCTTGTGTTTTGATTTGTATTGATCAAACTGTACAAACTGCTGTCTGTCTCCCAAGTAGCTTCGCAGCCAGTTTTTTATTCTTCTCATGCCATAGTTTTCCAACTTGTTAATGTCATGATCTATAGCGTCAAAAGCCAATAGTAGATCAATGAAAATTCCAATTATAAATATTTTTTTCTATACTGTTTGTAGTTTCTTCAATTAAATCAATAAGGGCTTTCAATTATACTTTTTTATAAAGTTTATTTAATCAGGACACTACAAATTCCATACACTGGTTGAGTTGTCCTCCAGTGAAAGTACCACCTGCTTCTGCTGAGAGATTGATCTCCTGCATCAAAACCACAGGATTCTAACGTAGCAGCAGAACATGAAAAAATTGCAAATTCAACATATTGATTGTTAATAGAACATGCCAGTAATATAGAGACATTGGTATTTATTTTTTTTTTAAACACTCTGTATTGTGTTGCTACTGGAACATTAATTTCCTGAGGGTTCTGCCCAAAGGATCAGTAGAGTTTTATCTGATCAAATATATGACGTATAGTATGACATATGGCACCGAGGTGAAAACGTCATGTTGTTAAATGCCTGTTTCCTGGCCTCCTCCCTCCTCAAACCCTTTCGTTGACTCCTCTGCTCCATCTGTAGCTGGAGGGTAGAGTCAAGGTAGAATCTACATGAGGTGAATGAAGTGGAGTTCATAAACAAACCTGCAGTAATCACTTCGGACCAGTAGGGACTGCCAAAGAGCACAGAAGAATGATCTTAGAGATTGTTACTTTAAAGCTGCAGAACAAGTTGAAATTTGTTCAGAAGATGAAAAATGCAGAGAAGTTAAAAAATGCAGAAAGTATAAATTTCCCCATCTATGTTTTTGTTTTATTCAAAACAGAGATTCTAGAAATTTGTAGTATTTGAAAGCTTTTGATTGGTTTTAATGTATGATTGTGTTGCATTGTGATGCTGTAGCCACAAGGGGGCAGCACTGTGACACAAACAGTTTTTCTGTCACTAACTGCTTTTTGTGTTGAGCAGGAATGTCTTGGGTTAAAGATTTGTTTTAGTTTGCAAACACGTTATACAGCTGGACCCTTTATTTAATGCCATAAAGGTCTTTATTTTTCATTTGAATAGTGCACAATATGATTAGTGTACATGGAGAGAGATTAACATTTTAAAGGCATAATGATTTAAAAAATAAAGTATAGGATCAAATATTTCACTGTTAATTTTATATAAGCATCTGTTAAGATACAAAGAAATTGTATTAAATCATATTTATGTCCAAAGATATGATAATCTCTTAAAGTAAAAGTTTTAGTCAACTATTTTTTGCAACATAAAGCAATAAAATAAGATATGTTATGAAATTGTAATAGCTGACTTTGTGTCCAATTTTGAGTC
>JAPTYQ010000007.1:7345364-7356069 GCA_029814465.1 Ostorhinchus cyanosoma | reverse complement strand
AGGTATATTTATCTTCTGCGGTGTTTCAGTGGAGTTTTGAGTTTTTCCATCAGAAGTAAAATGTGTTCACAGACGAAGCTGCAGTTCATGAGGCGTTTCAGTCTGGCCATGAATCATCGACGCGTTCAGAGGAACGACTGCAGACTTCCTCTTACTCTTCCTGTTAATTAACCCTGTTTTCAGGCTGAACTGAGATAATACAGTAAATGCAACCACACTGACAGATGAGGCGTTAAAAGACTCGGATATTCCCAAACATTCATCTGCGGTGTCTTAAACTGAAATGTCCTTAATTGTGTGTGCAAAGAGAAAACTGCTTACAGGTGAATTCACTGCAGCTGTTGGTCTGTAATGAAGATTTAGTGAAGAAAGTATATATAACCTTGCAATACTCTCAAAATATTAATCATATTTTAAAAATACAGATTTTGTTGATATAATTCAGAATATTTTAGAAAAAGTTGCACCATTTTGACAAAAAAAAAACCATATTACAAAAAATACTGATAATCATTCAGAATCAGACTGTGACAGTTACAAGATTGAAGTTATAATTTCATTTTGATTTAATACCTTTACTAAATCAAGTCTCAAATAGCAGTGAAAGAGTAAAACTCCTTCATAGGAATACGACTGATTTTACTTCTTGTGAAAAGACGTGGTGTTACTTAAAACATGATCATAATCGAGTTCTTCTGTTCATTTTTACCATTTTTCACAAAGCATAAATACTCTTGACAAAAAAAGCTTTAGAAACAAAGGATTTATTAAAATCATAATTTCCAAACATGTAACCAGAAAAACCAAACTATCTGAGGTCAAATAAAAAGATAAAATAAACTTTAAAACGTACAAACTATTTCTTCACATCAGACTTGTATTTGAGCTGGGGAACATAATATTCAGAGACAAAAACTCAACTTTCAAGATTAAAGTTGCAAGTTTACAAAACTCAAAACTGATATTCTCTGAGATTAAAAAAGTCATACATTTGTTGGAAAATGTTTTATTCCACCTCACCTACATTCATATTACTTTTTTGTCTGTTACTTTAATCTCCAAGATTGTGCAACTTTAATCTTTTTGATTTTTTCTTATCACACCCTTCCGTCTTGTAAAAATTATTTTTGACCTTAACTGACCAAATACACAGACATAGGTTGAATGTTTACATTTGAGGATTTCAATCTTATTTCTGATGAGAAGAAACAGTTTTCATCTTGTGTAAATTAGTTCTTGTCACCAGGAGAAATTATGAAAAGCTAAAACAGTTTCTGTGGTTTGGTTTCATCGTTTCATCTGGATGAACTCAAACACAAGAAAAGCTTAAAGGAAAATTGTGTGGTTTTTTTGGTCTTGATGCACTTCTTCTGTCCATCTTCAACACGTTTAATGCAGCTGAGTGTTTGTATTGTTGTCTTACAGTGGCTTCTTGAACTGTATGATCACACTGACAGGAAGCTGCAGAGTTTAATGTCACCAAAACAAACAGTGATATTTTCAGGATTAAAGTCTGATGAGATGGACAACTGTGGGATAATGGCCACCACTGCCTCTACTGACAGATAACCTCCACGTCCTTGTGTTGGGAGTCTTCAATACTCTTTCTGACTGAGGGGACGGAGCCAAGGCCAGTTTCCCGCTGAGCTGCTGGTCATGTTCATCAGTGACTTTTCTTGGATGAACCGAAGCCGGAGAAGCCCATGACAGCTGCCATCTCGTCATCCTCCTCCAAGTCTATGTCCTCCTCGGCCCGACGCTTCCTCTCCTTCTGCTTCTCTTTCTTGTAGGCCTTTGCCTTCTCCTCCTGAAATAGAAAGCATCTGTTTGAGACAGCTCCATAGACCAGACAGGATGAGTTTAAGTTTAAGTCTGCAAGACTGGAGTACATTTTATTTCTGTAACAGGAGAAAACATAGTTTTCCCATTTGATCTGCGTTAGTAAAGCTGATGTTTGTTTGCTTTATTTAGAACCACAAAGTCACAAATGTTCAACTTCACACATTACATTGAAAACCTTCTGACTAGAAAATAAGTGCAGACCTTTTATCATCAGTTCAGACCTATTACACTGCGGAACAATTTGAAAAAAAAAATTCTATTGAATTAGATTTTTAAGCTGATTAAGGCTAAAATTGTCATGCTGATTCCAAAACTGCAGTCCGTTTTTTTGTAGCGCGTCAAGTTTTTTCTCCACAGCTCACCCTCCAGATAAGCAACATTCCACTGATCAGCTGTAGTAAGACTTTCCAGCTGATTACAATTGGACTCATCTACAGCTACGTGGCCATTTGTTTGTGCAGTCATAACTGAGACAGTGCAGTGAGAGGAGTGTGCAGCTCCAATGGGTCAGTACTAATACTACTGGAATTACAGTAGACATAGCCTTTGTAAAAATATAATAGTGTTAAATAAACATTACAGTCATGCCTATTTCTTTCATATTTCATTTTATGTCAATATTTGAACATTTTTATAAAACAAGCACATATCTGTTAAGTACAGTATTTTTCATATTTTTTGACACGAGGATGCTATAGTTCAAAAAATTGACATGATAGAGAAAAACTGAGATGAGTTTTGGATTCCACACCCAAAAATTAGTTAAAAACAGCTGTCAGACCTAACTCAACAAAACTTGTGTTCCCCAGTATGATCAAGACTCCATTCACATTTCTACAATAGAAGCACTGATCTGATATTAATGTTGGATAATAGATGTTACTCTATTCCATGTCTCGACACTGAAACTCAGAAAAACTGCATCATTTTCCCATAACAGCATGAAGACCTTGAAGTCTTCTGTATGTGTATTCTGTATTTGGGTCATGCAAAGAGGAAAGAGAGACATCTTTAGACAGGTTAGGGATGTTAAATACGTGGGTGACAGCTGCAATTACCAACCCCTGATCAGAATCCTTTAGACACAACCTAGAAACAATTCTGCTCTACTCGGTGTCTGAAAAGGGAAGCTTTGAAATATAGTTTCACTTTCCATAAACAACATCAACATTTTTCTGATATGGTCCTGTAGCACCAACAGCTGGAAGATTCTGAAATTATATTTGCCATGTTTGTGATAAAGTATTTCTTTCTAACTGAAGGACGAGGGTATATATATCATTTAGATCCAACAACTCACCATCACATGATGGCAACATCTGAGGCAAAATAAAATCAGTCCCTCGCACTACTCACCTCCTCTCGCAGCTCCTTCATTCGCTCCTCAAAGTCATACTCCTTCTGCTTCTCCTCCAATTTCTTCTTATTAACCTCAAAGCGTTTCTTCACCTGATCCAGAGACGAACGCTCAACACGCATTGACATACCCAGATTCCTCTGGTCTGTGACATAAAATTAAACAAACATACCTGTTTTACACACCTGTCACTCAGACTCCATTTAATCTGTCTACAAGAAGCTCTACTCACGTTTTTTGCCATTGATGTGATCCAGAAAGTTGATGGAGTCTTTCACTACACAGTCACAGACATTACAGTAGTACCTAAAGACATAAACAGTCAGAGCTGGCAGCAGAAACATACTTAAAAAGGGCTTAACTTCAGCTGAATACTGATACATATGTTACTGTGATCAGAGAGATTTCATATTTTTATAGATTCATAAATTGTGATAGATTGTTTATCCAATATAATTGTGTTTTATACATGGGAATCTTTGTGAGTTGGGGACCAATGGGTATAATCAAGTGTTAAGTAAGATTAGATTAGGTGGTGGTACCCTCCCATCTCAGCCTGAGGCGTCGTCTTGGTGATGACGATGGTCTTCCCCAGTTTGGACTCGAGGTCCACTTTGTAGTCGCGGTGACGCAGAAGGTCCCGTTTGACTGGTGGTGCAGTTTTTCCTGATAGAAAGACAACTTTTTAATTGCATGTTTGAGTCTTCGGCAGGTCTGTAATTGATCCAACAGATGGAGGAGACATAAACCTGATGTAAAATCATGACTTTCTGCAAACAACACAACACACTACACCTCGTCTTCCATTAGAGGACTACAGTGCTATACCTAAAGTAGATATCAAGATCTTTTACATAAAGACACATTTATATGCAGTTTCTTGACATCTAAATCTAACTTTTCAGACAAATTTCTTTGCCCGTTAATCATCGTACAGCAGCAGCAAGAGTCCTCAGGCTGAAAAAGCAGCACTTCTACCTGCACAAGTAATTTATCTGACTTTACACATCAGGATGCACAATGTTGCAGCTGAATGTACAATTTGAAGTCATTTTTATTACCAATCAGGTCAACTGTCAGTACTCCTCCTCAGAACCTGAACCTGTAGATACTTCAATAATCTCATCACATTTGATAATTCTGTACATGTTAAATTCCCACCTGCAATCTCTACTGTTTACCATTGAAGTGCAATTTAAGTCAAATTTACTGAATTTATCACTTGATTATTACAGTTTGGAAAATAGATGAGGAAAAAAGAAATTGACACATCCTATGTTTCTTCAGTTAAACCCATCTCTTGAAATTTGTTTCACATTTCTATATGAAAAGATTTCAATGAGACTGAGACAATCTATTCATCTTCTCACCATCTCTTCGGTCTCGTTCTCTTTCCTCTGCCAGACGTTTCTGAGCTAGGTTTTCGTACTCGTCTTTGTCCCATTTCCGACGGAAGTCGTTCTTACTGGACTGAAATGACAAAACAGAGACAGAAGAGAATCAGCACAGGACAGACGGATACATCTTTGTGAAATTCATATCACCCCAGAAGCACAAGATCTGTAAAACCAGCAAAAATTTCTCAGGAAAATTGTGTGACAAATAAAGCCGGTTCTTTATAAAGTTAAATAATGATGATAAGGTGTTACCAAAGGCTATTGAATGCAGCCTTAAAACAACTATTTATAATAGAAAATAAACAACTAACCTTTCTATCAGCTAATCAAATTAATAAACATGGGTTAAAATAAGCAAATATCCTTCATTTATAAGAATTGGTTGCTCACTGAAATTATATCAGAGAATTTATACAAGCCACTCTTCCCTGTCTGTTGTGTTTGCATTGTTATCATATGCTAACAATTATTACAATCTTGATATCCACTGTCACCACGGAAAGAGGATCTAACTCACGTCTACCCATAAAAACCGCTTTAGGACGGATTGAGCTGAAGATTAAAAACACATAGATGGACTTAAGCCAAACTGGAAACCTCTAAGTGGTTGTTTTGACTGTGTATTTGCAAAAGAGCTAATGTTAGCCGCTAACGAACAATTCGGTGTGATTTCTTGTGATCACACTGAGCGTTTAATCGGTTTGCTGATCACAGACGGAGAGAGAAAATGCCCAGGACAACAGAACTAAAGCTGTTTTTCTAGATTTACGTTAAAATAAACCAAATTGAGCACTCACCCCACTGCCTGACGCCGCCATCTTGTTTACCTCGTAGCGGAATACGACTGTCGTAAAACTTCAGGTCCCAATTCAAAATGGTATAACAGCGACACTAGCAGGACCAGAGACGACCTGCACCTTGTTTGTTTATTTATTTATTTATTTATAAATGCTGTTTATTCCTGTATGTAACATTTTAGACCGTTAACGGAACCATATAGCAATATATTCAAGAGTAAATGAGTCATTTTATTCGACACACACACACACTGGGTCAAGCTGAGTGTCTTGGTAATGTTATTTTTATTTTTCGCACATGGATGTCATTTAATAATATATAATTGTGCATCTAAGCTACCCTAGCTATATTTAACCTGTAACATTTAATCAAAATTAAAGAGATAATCACTAAGTCAACAAAATGAACAGAAACAAAAATAATAACGAAAAAAAATCTAATGTTAAACAAAAAAGACAATATTATCAGCAAAATGTTGACAAACAAAATAATCATTGATAAAATACATAAATAAAATTACAAGAAACAAGTGGATTTTTTAATTTTTTTTTTCAGAATTCTGTGAAAAATGGATTATATGGATATGGATTATACCCCATTTCTATGACAGCGTTTTGGGTTTTTTTGTTTGTTTGTTTTTCATAACTATTATATATTATTTTTATATTCTCTGTTGTATTGTGGTTCTTTAATTACATGAAAAAAAGATGCAGCAACAGACACGCCCCTTTCCGGTACGGCTCGGCAGGCTCCACCTCCCTCAGGTGAGGTTGATTTAAACCTGTGCAGGTGAAACGATGGCTTCAGTCCGTCTCAAGAGAAGGCGCCTAACTTAAACGTGCAGAAGATGTCAACCAGCGGAGTGGAACCGTCAGCTCAGAGCCCGCTGCTCTCCTCCAGGTCTGTACCCAGTCCCAGAACCTCACAGTCCGGGATTCCATCTCACCCCAGGCTGCACACCTGCGAACGGTTAATGATACAGATGCACATAGAAAATCTGCGAAATACTGAAAATACACAAGGACATATAACCAAAAAACGTCTGCAAAGTCGTTTATTAGGGTCTAACACACCTGCAGCAGGTAGAAGGTAGAAAAAAAACAACCATGTGGTTATAATTCGGACCAGAATACCTTTATGCTTATAATATACTTAATCTTTTTTGCATAGAAATACTAAGAAACAGATGTATACTTGGATTTAAATATATGAACTAATGTAAATTGACCGCCACTCAGCTGAAGTAAAACTCTTGATAGACGTTTTTGAAGGTTCATGGGTAAATCTACTTCAGGAGGGAAGAAGAGGTGCAGGTTTATAGATATTTTAATTTAACATACTAACCATTGCCTTTTATCTCATGCTAAAGAAAAGTAATGAAGCAACTGTGTAAAGATGCAAAAGCATACATTGGTCCACAAGTGTGACAAAAGCGGTGGCCTACAACTTACTGGAAGGTCCAGCAGGGGGCGAAACAAAAGGAAACTAATTAAAAAAAAAAAAAGACTAAATGTTGCACTGGAAAACAGCCTTGTTAGTTAAACTAAAATATGTCCATGTGTAAAGAGAATATCACCAGTCCACCTCCACCCACATGGTTTAGAAAAGGGCTGTAGAGTCTTTAAGAAGCAGATGGAGGTGATGAGGGTCTGAATGTCCAGGTGTGGGTCTAAGACCAGAGTTCATAAATATCTTGTTATACTTTAACCAAAACTATGTATGAAGGATGCCTCCTCTGTTTCCTTGCTGTCATATAGTCCTCTCGCTGTGGCAGTGAAGTCCAGACCTCACCCTGCAGCAATACTTCTGTGTCTGTTACTCTTGGCCTTTTATGTTGGTTCGGGTCCATAAAGACAAACTAACTGGTCCGGGCAGCAAAAGACATACAACTGTCAGCTTTTTCAGATGAGACTAACGGTTCTAAACAGTGATAACTCCACTTCCTGTCTGAGTATCAGTGAGGTTTGTCAGACTCTGAAGTACAGACAGACCACACCTCAGATGGTAGAAAAGTCATAATGTAGAGCAGTGGTTCCTAAAACCCAAATAATCAATCTGACATCTCATCCTGACCCAAGTTTACAAAAGTACACCGTGAATTGCCATATTGTCAATGTTACTGATTTGTCCACCATCAGAACTATTTGGTGGAGTCTCTATTTTACATAATTTTACTCATCTTACTTTTTTGGACATTTGTTTTTCATCTCTTACCTTTTTCTTTTGTACAGCTGTCGACTCATTGGATCTTTCTTGTCCTTTTCATTCTTATTAAAACTATGTTTTGTGTGCATTACATTTATGGCTTCTTCTTTACATTTTGCATAACTTTGAGATCAACATTTATAAACCCTTGTACTATTTTTAATTGGGGACATGAATTCTCACGTCATTGTAGATGTAGTGACAATAGCGACCCAATAAAAACAGACACATTTTTGGGTCCTGACCCTGAGTTTGGCAAAGGCAGACCAAGAGAGAAGTGAAATTGTCTGCCTTCTTTTTTTTGTCTTTTAAGTAGTTTGGAGACTCTTGTCCCTTACAGAAGACAAAAATGCATTGCTAAGTCTCAGAACGCTTGTATGTAATTTGTGTATTTTATCACTGGCACGATGAGCTCAGTATGAAGTGATGGCAAGAAAGTTGACATTTTTGAGGAAGTCAGAAATGCCTGTTGGTTTTTTTTCTAATTAAAACTCATGAAAGAATTACAAATCTTTTCAAATACAGCTGAATTATACTAGATTTTGTAACATAGTTTTTCTTAAATGTAGTTATTTAGGCCTTTTTAAAAAAAATCTAGATTTGGTTTTTATACTTTATTATATATAGCATGTTTTGATTTTTGGTCATGCTGCTGTACATCTGTTTGTCTAAAATCTTGTTTTCCTATTGAATGCTGACTGTTGGTGTCAGCAGCTTCTGTTTCAGTCCTCGGTCCTGTGTTTGTGCTAAAGGCTGGTCGGCGGCCGTGTGGAATGGACTTCCCGACCCGCTGCTCGCTGTTGCCTCTTCTGGATGCCCCACCCCTGAACCATGGCTCCTCCCTGGCTGTAGCTCGGTCTACGACAGTTTGGTCAGGTCAGAACACACCTGAGACATACAGATGACATGTCCAAATGAATGTGGACATTCCTTTTGATTGTTAGTTGTTTTTACTCGAATGCAAGTTTCAGTTTGGACTCAGCATCTTGTACTAATGGTGTAGGTCTCTGTAACTGGTCTGTGTCATCCATGACCACTTCTTTTGGTGGCTGTCTGGTCACTTTATTGTATTAATCTGTTTATTTGCAGTAATGCGTCTCCAATACGGTCTCCTCTTCCTGTCGGCCTGAGAGAAGAACGAGCTGCCAGCAAGTCCCGCAGGTTTAGCTCCGTCTTTACCATTATTAAGTCTGTTTCTTGAATCAGGCTGCGGTAATTCAGTGTCATTAATGGATTGCTTGGTCCCTGTTGGCAGCGTCTAAACAGTCTGAACTGTGTTGGTTTTTCTCGGGTCAGGCCGTCCATTCTAGAGCGCTGCATCCTCAAAGTGTCCACCAGCAGTGTGGCTGTGGGGACGGACGATCTGGACAAGAGGTCAGTCCACACTCAGAAATGCAACACAATCTCAGAAATAAACCAACTGCTTAAGAACTCACATTTCATCTGAGCCAAGTTGTTTCAGAGTTTACAGGCCTTTTATCAGACAAGCTGACTAACCCATTTCACACTGATCTATCATTTACCATTTTAGGACTAAACTAAGGAGTACTTTACCAGTATGCTGAACCAGTTGTTCCATATCAGGTGGAAGTATCTAAATCTTAACCTTACCAAAGTACATTTTTATCACAATCCCATACTGTTTTATTGCTTAATCCTCCCCTTTGGAACTGATGCATTTGACCAAATCTTGATCAGAATCTGCAATGTCTCAACATAACCAGTTTGTAAAACCTTCTCTAGTGTTTTTTGGTTTTTTTTTGGATCACCTGAAGATGAAAGTATGCAGTGAACTGATTTCACTGCATATGTATTGGTTTCCTCTTACCTGACTGGAATAACTAGACATGTCAATGCTAATAATTGGCTATAAAATCAATCATCTAATGGAGTTGGCCTCCTCCCCTGAAGGCCTTCCTTTAGTCGGTGCTACCCCCGCCTGCCGGATCCGGCTAACACTGAGACCAATGCAGCAGTCCTGAAGCGACGGCAGAAACAAATCCAGTACGGGAAGAACACCAGTGGGTACCAGAACTACCTGCAGCAGGTCCCCAGGTGGGCAGGAAGACACAGGAATTGAACCATTACTTAAAGTGGTTTTGGTTTTTCATTCAAATTATTTTACATATATATATATATATATTATTTTGTTTTTTTTTAACAAAACCAATAACTTCCTACTTTGGTCAATTATTTTAGCTTCTTTGGGTTTTAGAGACACAAGCAAGTACTGATTTGTTCATTCAGTGTGAACCAGATTGACCAAAAATGTCTATTGCACGGGTGTTAAACATATAGCCATGGGCCAAAACTATCTCACCAAAGGGTCCAATCTACAAGGGGATTACCTGTCAATCATGTCAAACTCATTTTAGTTCAGGGGACACATACAGACCACTTTGCTCTCAAGGACCAGTAAAATGCTACCATAATAACCTATAAATAATCACAGCTCCCAATTTTTCTTTATTTTAGTGTTTAAAATAAAATGACATTAACATTTTACATTTACAAACTATCCGGTCACAAAAAATGTGAATAATCTAAACAATCATCTTTTCCCATCAGACACCTCAGGGATCCAAAGCTCCATCCCTCCACCCCCAACAAGTACAGGAAGTACAGCCGGCGCTCCTGGGACATGCAGGTGCGTCTGTGGAGGCGGGCGCTGCATCTGTGGGACCCACCGGCCGAAACCCAACTAGAACTCAGCGACACTCAGGACCCTGTGGAACAGCTGTATGTGGAGCTCACTGCCTTCTACTATGAAACACCCCCCTTTTGTCAAAAAATGTTTGCCCTCGTTGTCAGTGGTCTCTTGGTGGGATTGTGCTCTGAAGTGCTGATCTCTGTTGGCAGGCAGTGCCAGCTGGCAAAGATGACCTCTGACCTGTGTGAAGACGGAGGTGACAAACAGAGAGAGAAGGACTCTGCTGCAGTCTCAAAGACCTCCTCTGTGTCACTGCTGTCAAACACGACGGTTCTGGATCTGCCTGGACCCTGGACTGTCCCACGATCCCCAGTAAGACCTGCATCAAAGTGTAACCACACACTGAGCCCTCAGTTCTAAACAAACACTAGGTTTACCTCACAGCCGTGTTGTCTT
>JAPTYQ010000007.1:7330199-7345264 GCA_029814465.1 Ostorhinchus cyanosoma | reverse complement strand
TTTAATACTTTCTTGTGTATTCCTTGGTCAATTTGACCCCATTCTCCTGCCTTCATCTATGGAATGTGGAAGGGAAGGCTCTTACTGTGCAGTACCTCTGCAATGTAACCAAGTCTAACGGACAGGCCTCAAACTGAAACTAGTGCATGTTCTTCTAAACTTCAGAGGGTTGAACACTGTAACTTCCTTTATTAATAGATTTTTAGATTAGTTTCTCTATTGATGATTTTTTGAAATACCAGAAATGTGAAACTCTCAAATCCCATGTCTTATCAGCAAAAGTTCTAAAACTATTGGTGAATTGTTTTTAGTTAAACTGAGATTCTGAAACATGAGCTTATGGGGTTTTTTTTGTTTGTTTTTTTCCTTTTTCCCCAGAAGGCACATCATTTGCCTCGCTCTCCTCCTGGTCTGAGCTGCCCTGTCATGAGTCAGCTGACCACCAACGACAACATGACAGACTGGATCCGCCTTCTGCTGGAGGCTGACCATGCCCGAGGTCAGTCTACACGATACTAAACAAAAACCAAAAGACATCAGCTAACAGTGACCACAAACTAGCAGCAGTGGTCGGATATGAAACCTATCATCAAATAGCACCATCTGTTGGCCAAGTGTTGGTACTGTTAAAATGAATCATTCACAGTGGTAATCTTCTAGATCACTTTGGAGATCAGAGGCTGATAATTTTATTGTGTTAATCATTTATGTAAATTCTTGAGGGTTTAGAATTGGCTGGGTTTTTTTCCCTCAAATTTAATCTTGTATATGGAAAATGGGCACAAACATTGTATCATAATAGTTTTGAATACTGAGACTGGTGACACACTGACCATAAACAGGAGTTTTAAAGAAATATCTGTTCAATATCACTATGAAATATTGAACCATTATCTATTCATCTTGACAACATTAATGAAGTCAACAACAAAGACAAAACCATTTTTATAAAATATTTTCTTAAAATTCTATATATCAGTTTGATTTCCATTGGAAAATTATTGTAACAAATTACTGCAACTACTTTATTGCACTGTCCTACCATGACTAAACAGATGGGGAAAAATCAAGCCGACTTTACTGGACACTTTCACTTTGGTTTAGGCAATTTGTCACAAATTTTTAGTTTTCAAGTTGTTGAAATCTGACATTTGTATCTACATTTAAATGAACCATGTGTGGTGGCATGGACTATAATAACCCCGGTCTACTTTCTTTGTAGAGCTGGGCTCCGATGACCAGCAGGTCCCTGTGGCTTCTGATCAGTTCTTATGGAATCCATACTGACAGATTTCCATAAGTTCCGCTCATGTGACAAACTGTGTCTGGACCCTGAATGCACCATCTGAGTGTCCAGGATGTTCATGTTTTAAAGTCACTACAGATTAATTGGAACACCAGGGATGTGATTGGTCCTGATCCAGTTTCATCAGACCACTTTCATCATGTTCAGTTGTGGCGGCATTGTGATCTCCTGGGTGTTCTTCAACACACAGTCGATCTGAACTTGGAGTGGGACAGCTGAAACATTACTTACCCTGTGCACTTTGGTCGTATATTTTTTGTAAATTTTGTAAATCAATAGAGCACTTGTCACCTGTTTAATTTGCCTGCACTGATGGAAAAGCTGCTCTTCTCTGTACATGAATCACTTATTCAGTTTTGTTTTTTGGTATCACTATATTGTCTTCACCTTCTACGTTCTGCTGTCCGGTCGTCTGGATCAGGCTCCTCCTGTTTTTTCTCAAAAACAAATCCTCGTTTCTGAGGGGGGAAAGACTGTCACTTTGTGTTGTGACTTTTCTTTTACTACTTGTGTTCAATTTGTCTTTTTTTTGCTGCTTGAATCTCAAGAGCAAGGTTGCAAGATGTGAGTGAAATGATTAATAAAGATGTAAATAAAGTGTTATAAATTCACTTCCTGAACTTTAGTTTTTTTGACAATTCTGAATCACATTTGCAACTAATCATCTAAACGATGGAGCTTTTCCAAAAGAAATGTTCTATTAAACCTTTTCATCTAAGTGTTATGACTCAGAACTTAGGTTTAATTTTAGTTTTTAAAAGTAAAAAACCACAATTGATCTTATGTGGCATTTGTAAGGTCACTTATTTTCATTGAGTAATTTATAGTCTCAGTTTTAATCTATGCTTTAATGTTGAAAAGGTAGTTGGACTAAATATGAAACATTTCAACAATGTCTATCTGTGGTCTGAAGTATACAGTGTCCATTTCCTACAAAAACCACCTAGATACTGATTAGTTTGTACACTATTTGGATTGACTAATGGTCACTCCCAGATTTCTATGAGCAAAGCTGATCAGTTGCCGTTAGGTTTCCTTGTGGCTCGGTGAAGTTTGAAGAGGCATTTGTGGATGTAACTCTGTGTTTAACAATGGTAATCCTCACCTATGTGGTTCTATCAGCTATAGCTGAATGATGGGATGTCATGTGAAGTATCAGATATTCACCTTAGGCTTTAACCCTTTTAATTATGTTCTGAACCATAGAAGGTAAAATATCCACATTTCCCATCTTTATTTGAGGAATATTGATCCTCTTTGCTCAAATAGGACTAGACCTCTCCTGGATGCAGCTTTTGCACCACAATTTGTTTACATCAACCTGATTCATAACATTACTTACTTATTTTTAGCTCATATTTAGTCCCAAAATGCTACCCTCAACCTCTTGTTCAATGTTGAAAAAAATATTTATGGAGAGTGCTGCTCTGGGGACAAATCACTGCATAAATTACTGATGTGGGGGGAAAAATCCGGTTCTCATCACACAGACAGGGCAGGATGAAACTAAACTGAAGTGTGAGTATCCAAATGACTAGCAGGTACATAAAAAATGTACCAGGTAGAAAATGGAAGTCCAAAAAGTTAAAACAATACCAGGAGTATAAGTACCTATACAAATGAAATGAAGCTGACCAAACAAAACATGAAACATGCTGTATTCATATTTCATGTGAGGTCATGTTCAAGCTCGTGGGGCTATAGAACATGAAGGTGTTTCCTCCCTCCACGTGGTGTTGCTACTGCAGCCTGTCTGAGAAGCATCAGTGACAAGAATACATTGTTTTTGTTTAACCTTTAAATGAAGCTCGGCTGCTCTGATCCAATCGTGTTTATTGAGAAATAGATCTAGAGTGAGCAGCGACAGATTACTGAGCGGACAGGCGGATCAGACCGCAGACCAGCAGCTGATGTAAACAAGCTGCACCGATCCGCCTCACAACTACAAATCCCAGCATCCTCTGCTACTAAGGGCTAATTCCAACACTTGGTGATTTATTTCTGTAATATTTATTAAAACGGGGTGTTATTTCTCAGATGGTGTTGGTGGGATGATTGTTGTGATAAATCTAATATTTGATGTAAATAAATAGCAGGTGCCGCTGCTCGGTGATGAGCTGAAGCGCCGCCCCTCCTCCTCCTGCCTGGCACCGTAAATGTTATTTATGAATGCCTATCGCTCACGGGCGTGTGCACGCACGGATCTGTATTATTATGGTTTATTAAGAAGGACACACTGGACAGTACTCGGAGCCGGCGTTTAGGTTCGTCCCGGACCCAGCGGTGCAGCCTCAGTGCGGTTAAATCCAGCATTTATTTCATTGTGGTCGGTTCGGTCCTGGCAGCGGCAGAGGCAGCGGCGGCGGAGCGGCAGGCGGAGCGGTAGGTGCTCTTTAATAATACTGGGTCAATACACCGCTGCTGTGCGCCAGCCCGCTGCTTCACCCCGATACCCGGAGGAGCTGTCCGACAAGGTAAGCCTGTCAGTGGCTGCGAAGGGCCAGAAGGACCGTCTGTTTGTGGTTCCCTGTCTGTCTGGCGGATCCATCCCGCAGCATCCCGCCGTGTTTTCCTCCTCACACGCCGCTTTGGGAGCTCACAGGCCGGCAGGCGTTCATCACCGCCGCCGCTAATATTAATATTATTACCTTATATTCATTCAACATTAATCAATCTGTGAGTCATTTTGACTTCCCCAGAAGTACCCTGAGCCGGCGGTACTCTGGAGACGTGACGATAAATTAACGTCTGTCTGTTATTCCCTGGGTTTGTTTGTGAAATCACCGCAGCTAGCTAACGCGTTATGCTAACGCGGTGAGCTAACGCGGCATGCTAATGCGGCGAGCTAACGCGGCTAGCAGAGGCTGGGCAGGTCAGTTAGCTGCCGCTAGCTAGCGGCTGCCCCTGGATGCAGCCGGGCGGCCGGTCAGTGTAGCTCTTCATTAGCCCCACACACCTGCCAAATAAAGCAACCAGAGCCCTGGCAGACTGTGCGGCTGTCGGGGAAACACAGACTCTGTCAGCAGTTTTATTGAAACGACCAAAATGTGTGCTTTTATTGTGCCGACCTTGACAGTATTAACGAGATGACATATTATTTATAGCAGGCTAGCGGTTCAGGTGTTAGCTCAGTGATGTAACCGGCTGCATTTACCATTTTTCATTATTTCATTACACGAAGCTATTGCCAATGTTCTTAAGATTATTTTCTCATTTGTTCCACACTCAATTCAAAAAGCTCCATTCTCTGCCGCGTTAGCGTCTCTCATTGAAAACAGTCTGTTAGCCACATGCTAGCAGCCGCCGGAGATGCCCCGCGGCCTCAGCCGGAGAGGCGGCTCTGTTCACCGGCCTCCACCACGGGAGACAGTCCGTCATAAACACCGAAACACCGCCTTTATTTAACCACAACAAGCCACGTGTTGGCCTGAGTCTCATTAAAGCAAAAATAAATCAACTATTACCGCATCTTAAACCATGTGTGGCCTCTGACCTCTTTTTAGGAGCCAAAACCTGCAGATCTGAGGCGAAAAAATATATTGATTAACTGATTGACAGGAAATTATTGTTGGTAGTTGAGTATTTAAATCATTCATTTAGAGAACTTGGGAAATATTCTTATTTCAACATTAGCATATTTCGTGTTAAGGTTAACATTTTATACACTGTCATTTCAATGTTTTTCTGATTTTAGCTGTTGGTGCACAAAATATGGAAAACACTTTAGGCATTGAAAAGATACTGTGTGAGTCTTACTGTTAACTCACATTTTATGAACAACAGTTGCATTGTCAACTAAGGCAGTCCGGCCAAAAGATGATATTACAATATTTTAATTATAGTCTTGATTGGCAGTTTGCCATCTATTTGATGAAAATGTTCATCAGTCTTTTATGCCTAATAATTATTTATTGTAAACTTAAATGGGTGATTTTTGCAAGGTGAAAAAAACAGACTGTTATTTACAGTTTTAAATAATTGTAATTAAAAAGACAAAAATAACCAAGAAAATTGACTACATAAAACCACTCTACCGCCTGAGTTCATGAATTTGGCTAGTTTTTACTTTTTTAGTTTGTTTTCTGTATTTATATTGCTATTTTATTTACATTTTCAGATGCATTGATTAAAAATGTGTCAGTGGTTTGATCTTGTGGAATAAGAACTGAATTTGCACAGAATACAATTGGAGTTTTTATTCAACAAAACAATACGAAAGACCATTATTCATAGTTTACACTCTGCTTTATGGCCAGAACATTTCACAAATCTGAAGGTAATAGTTGTTTTTTTTAATGTGTCCTTCATGAGCTTTAAATTTGACACTTTTCCATATTTGTGAAATTTTAGTTATGTCTAAGCCCAAACCTCAAAATTAATACATCAAAATTAATACATATTGTGCTGATTAGTTTGCCTGCTAGAGTACTCACTGCAATAACCTAGAAACTACAAAAACTACATTAAAACAATACAATTTGTATATAATAATTTTTGACATCTTTGTGTGACTTATTCTTCCTCTGCAATGAGTTTAATATTGATTCATTACCAAGGTATATTTTGTGGTACCTTGGTCTCATATTTGAGCAACAGACTTTGTATGTTGTTTGTATTTTATTTTTTTTAATCATATATACAATATATCCTCCACACAAAGACACAGATGTATTTAACGTGAAATGTTCAAATCTTGATGCTGATATATATATATATATATATATATATATACACACGCACACTATAATTAATAAAATATTAGACTTATGTTACAGTGGTGGCATAAAGTTAACAGACTAGGCAATGTCATTGTTAATTGCAGTTATGTGAATGACAGTCGTCAACCCCAGTTTCACTATCAGGACAGTAACTGTTGGGTCAGTCTATTCTCATTTGATCCGGCTGAACCAATATTTGTCATCATGACAAACTGTCAAATGAAAAAGTCTCCTACATCAGCAACACCATAAACCATGTCAGTGTTGTTGTAAACCGACTTATGTTCATGTTCATCTACCTACAGAAATGTGATCCTCTTCATGTTGGTTACGTCACTGCTCATCAGACACCAGTGGCTCCTTTTAGTTTGTAAATAAACATCATATAATGTTCAGAAATGGTCATGTATGGATTTAAGTCTGGAAAACTACTGAACTAAATGTCAAGTTTAGTCAAATTAATGTGTAAATATATGAATCTGAATCACTGAACATTAAGGTCAAAACATTGTTACACATGAAACTGAGTGTAAAACTAATCAGTACAAATTTTTAAAACTTTTTTTTTAAATTTCAAAACCAAAATCCAATTTTACTTCAGATTCAGTATTTGCAGTCGAAAAGTCTGATATTAACCATTGGCTGCTTTCAATGATGAAGTCTGTCAGTCGTAGGTAAACTCCAGTTTGCAACATGCTGTTTCGTAAATGTACTGTCCCATATTCTGTAATAGGAGTAATTTGGCCACGTTAATTAAAAATATGTAAACAGTCTCAGTAGCATAAGAGGAAAAAAAGACTATTACAAACGACTTTAATCTTTTTTTATTTCAGAAGTTTAACAACATTTTTAAACATTCTGTGGGTCTTAAGTGGAATTATGTATTTTCAAACATTTCCCTGTGGTCTACATAAACTGTAAATGCTCTGCTTGGGTCTGAATTCTTCATTAATTCAACTCCATGGGTCCATCTTCAACGCCTTATCTGACTAATGACACAAGAAAGGTCATTTTGAGCGCTGGCCCTTTAAATGCAAATTCCCACTTCACACCCCACCCCCTCCAGGTTGTTGACTGTGGTTTCTGTGCTGTTCAGCCATTTGTGTTCATTAATACAATCAACAACTGTACATTTTAGGGAATCAGCTCAAAGTTTGGATACATTTTCAGTATGAAATACAACCGCTGCTGCTGACAAACAATTATGTCGTACTCAGAGAAATGTTTGACACAAGTCTTGACCTTATATATACAAAAGTCATGATGCAAGTAGTTATAAAACTAAACAAACTGAGAAGTAATTTAAACAAATTTAAGAAATCCTCTCAATTTTTGCAAGAATGAATATAAAGATAGCTTTGCAGCACCTGGAGGGTTCAAATTCAAACTTTATGAACTATTAGAGTCCGAATACACAAATAAATCAACCAAAGACTAATAAAAGTGATTTTAGCAAAATATGACCCCTGTAAGAGTTGTACAAATCCATGGTACTGTTTTTTTTTCTGGCTAATTGTCATGCTGTAGGACTTTTACTCTTGATTTTTCTTGTGATACTTTTTCTTGATTGTCAGAATGACCAATGTCGCCTCTGTCTATCTTTTCCAGGTGAGCTGTCGGGGAATCATCTCACCCACAATGTCCTTGTAAGAGTGGGTGGGGCTACCTGGCCCTGAGGTGGTGAGGAGGAGGAGTCTTGGCCCTAAGCCCCTCCCCTTACAGACAGACAGACCGACAGACAGACGGGCGTGGCTCTCCCCTCCCTCCTCCTCTTCCTCCTCCTCCCCTTTCCTCCCCATTCTTTGACCCTGCCTTCTCCTCCCCTCCCCTCTCCCCCATCTCCCCCATTGGCCCCACCTCCTGTGGTCACCATGCTGTGGTCACGCTCCTGTTGGAGACTCTGAGGACCCAGAGACTGGAAGGCCACCCTGCTCAGCCGGGGGACTTCGACCTGGTGAGTCCCATCCACAGTCGCATACAGGGTGTCCATAGAGTCTCTTTACAATTTAACACATTTATTACCAAAGCAAATTAATAGACAACACTTTGGAAATTTTTATTAAAAAAAAGTAGATGTTGAAGTTTTAT
Source organism: Ostorhinchus cyanosoma (assembly GCA_029814465.1). Classification (NCBI taxonomy): domain Eukaryota; kingdom Metazoa; phylum Chordata; class Actinopteri; order Kurtiformes; family Apogonidae; genus Ostorhinchus; species Ostorhinchus cyanosoma. Next base: position 7,337,152 of record JAPTYQ010000007.1, on the reverse strand, counting down.
TTTTTCCTTATTTAATCCACCTCTATATGAGCATCGTTAGTTGTACAAAGCACATCCATATGGTCCTGGATCTATTTCCATGTTAGTTGTATCAGAGCCTCATCGATGGAGTCAGTGCCATCAGTGATTCTTTTACTTCAGGTCATTGATGCCCTGTATCTTTGTCGGATATACAATATCTGTAACATAAACCCATACAAAGAAATCCAAGGCAGTGATTTTTGGTGACGAGGTGTCCAGGGAATTGGACCATCCCTTCCAATCCACCGGTCTGGAAATGTTTGATTAGGAACCCACCAACATGCAGAACCCAAAGTGGTGGTGAAGCATCTCCCTGGAAAATTATGGTTGGTTGAAGGTCATCCAGTTGTGGTGACACATACTCAGTCAAAAGGTCAAGGGTAACATTTACAGTAGTTGAAGAAAAATGGACCAATGACTCAATTGCACATGATTCCACAATGTGATTAAAAACTCTGATAACCACTGAGTACATAGAACAAATCTGATTAACATACGTCATCCAGTGTGTTTTTAATGCCGGTTTAAATTTAAAAGATACATTGTGAACACGTTGTAGATCTATAAGTTTAGTTTATTTCAGTCATTTTCATTTCGGTGGATCTCATGTTTAGACCCTTACTTTCCCATAATCACATAGCCTTCCCCCATTGTTGTGTAAAACTGACACCAAGGAAATTTCATTTAAAAACTATGCAGCAAACTATGTTACTACGTCAAAGTGCAACAAGGACTTTAGTGCTTTTTTGTTGGACTAGCACAGTTTGATGGACATGCAGGATTCTGCAGTCTGGCGGTCCTTTTGCAAAGACAATGTTATGTTTGTCAATAAAAATGCACAATTTAACATCATTTTGGATGATTTTATTGTTACAGATATGATTAGAAGTATCCACAACATCCAAAGAGCTGGAAACAAAACTTGCGCAAGTCTACTGAAGATGAACTGCAATCATAAGATCTGTGACAATTTCAGTCATTTTATTTTGACTGATGGTCTTGATTCTGATTTTTAGAATTAATCTGGCTGAGATGGTGTCAAAAATGGCAGATATTCAGCATATCTAATGGTAGGGAAAACTGAGATTATTTTTTATTAAATAATACACATCGTCCTTGCTTTTAGAGGTGTAAAGTGACATATGTAACTCATGGTGATAAAAGTTAGCACAAAAATAGCCAGCTGTACCCTTAACACACTACATCCTGTTATAAACACCCTGATACTAATGAAGGATCATAGCTTGGGCTTCCTCTTATGGAGTTTATATTAAAAGAAATCTCACAGTCGTCTTTTCAGAGGTAGGCTATGTGGTCCACCTGTCCTTCAGCCTAAAGGCTATTTGACAAGAACTGTTCATTTTCCATCAGGAATCGACGCTGTTATATCTTCAGTTTGGATCTGAAATAGCATGTCTAAGTCATTTTAACACAATGGGATGGATATTCTTGAGACACGGACTTACTGTTACTGAGTCTGTTTGGTGTGAGGGCTGTAGGTCCCTTTAGTTCAGAAGTTTATGAATCTCTTTCCTGATGTCCTTGAACTACCCACGATGTTTAGGAGCTGTGGTTGCAGTCATTCCTACAAGGACATTTTTAGGTTTTTCAATTAAAATATGTGAAGTCATATCATTTTGTCCATGTTATATTTTGACCATATCTTTGTAAAAAAAAATAATAATAAATGAAAAATGTAACGCCCAAAAATATAAACATTTGCAAAACAAGTCCACTCAGGATCTGGGAAAAGTCGGTTTGGTCAGTTGCAGTGCTTATTACATTAATTTTACATTAATTTGGTTTAGGTGGTGCATATACTGGTTGGGATGCTGTATCTAAACTGTATAATGTAAGGGAAACCCCTGCATCACAGCTGGACATGCAGCTCCTCCTCACCTCTGGAAGCGTCTTTCTGACTTTGTAGCGCTTTCAGATTCATGCAGTGTTTGGTGTTTGTCTCAGAATGAGGGGAAAGTTGCACTTCAGTTAACAACCTGCTGAGGCTGCAGTTCCAGTCACAGCCACTAGATGGTACTAAAGTACTAAAAAGGCTAAACTAGGCTCATCTCCTCCATCATTTAAGTCTAGAGTAGAGGTAACATTAAATCATCGTCATGTAATGTAAGGACACCTGAGCTGTGACATTCTGGACCAATACGCTTAATTAAGCAATCTCAAAAATATCAATTTTATCATAAATTATTCTGCCAATTATATTTTCAGTTTTTTTCCCTCTTTTTTGCTATTTTTCCCAGTTTTTCAATGTAATAAGAAGTTTTTATTATAAAAACTAAGTCACTGAATGAACCCAAATTCATTCTTCAAATTTATGAAATGCCATTAATTATAACACGTAGTCACAGTAATGAACAATAATGCATAATGTTTGTCATTATGACACACATTATATATCTATGCATCCCTCATGTAGACTTTAAAAAGTTATATTATTTATTAAGCATGTACTTGAGGTTGTACAGCTTTTAACATTGTATGACTGTGAAGTAAGAAGCTTTGTAGCTGTTTTTATCGCAGTTTGCTCTCTTCTAGTCCCTGCTGGACCCCAAAACCCTCGCAGAGTGCTGGAACCCAGATGGCTTGATGCCTGGTGAGTGAAACAATGACAGGGTCCTTTGAATTCTGTCTCTTACTGATTCCCTGTTCCAATTCTAAAATGTACTTTTCTTTTATATGTAAACTGAACATTGAACTGATGATATGAGCAAAATGTCTGATAAAGTGAATCACAGTATGTTTACATGATCACTTAAATAATCTGATAACCCCAGGAATCAGATAATGATTGGAGTTTTAGTGTGCCTTCAAATTGCTCACTGACACGTTTGTGATGTATTTCCTCTGTGTCCAATCAGAGAGCAGTTACTGGCAGCTGTGCCCTCCCTCTAAGTCCGGCCTGCAGGGGGGGTTACTGAGCTCAAGTTTCCCTCCGGGTCCAGTTCCTCTGGTTCCCCCTGATGCTCACTTGCAGGAGGACGGCCCTGCCCCTCAGCCCCTGGTGCCCAGCACTTCCGCTTCCGAGCTGTCCCTCCCTGGAGCGGCGGCTCCGCCTGGCGGAGGCCCCGGACCCCCACCGCCTCCCCCTCCCCCACCAAAGCGCCACTGTCGCTCGCTGTCGGTGCCTGAGGACCTGTCCCGCTGCCGCTACACATGGCGGCCAAGCGCCTCACGGGTCTGGACCCCCGTCAGTCGGCAGCAGTGTCACGGAGGAGCCGGAGGTGGAGTTGCAGGAGGGGGTGTGGCGGTGGCGGGAGGAGGAGGGGCGATGGGAGCAGGAGCAGCAGGAGGCGGAGCATGTCCCCTGCGTGCCCCCAGCTCATCACTGAACTCATCCCTGCACTCGTCGTCCAGCCCTACCTTCTTCAGCCTGGCACTGTCTCCAGACTCACCGTTGCCCTGGAGCTTCCCTTGGGACCCCAGTGAGGCGGCGGCGGGGGGCGGAGCCTGTTGCTGCTTCTTCCCCTCGCCGTCGTCCTGCTCCTCATCGCCCTCTCCGCTGCATCCGCCTCCTCCTCCCCAGCGGCGGTTCTCCCTCTCTCCTGTACTCATCAGAGACTCGACCGCCTCTGCCTCCTTCCTGCCTCCTCCTCCGGTGCCGAGCCAGGCGGTGGTCCCTCCCCCCAGCTGCCCCACTGCTGCTGGGGCGGTGCCCGTGCCCGCCTCGCCCTCCTCCGCCTGCAGCACGCCATCGTCCCTGCGCCGCAGCCTGCCACCGCAGCTCCCACGATGCCACTCGCAACCATGTGACCTGCTGCTGCTCAAACCGGGTCTGAAGAGACGCCGTGACCATGACCGACCCTGCGCACGACCCGTCCTCGACTTCACCAAGATGACACAGGTACAGTAAGTCACAAACGAATGGAAGCAGAGGAGAAGTATGTTAGACTGTACCTCCCAGGATACATTTTACCACATAACATTGAATGACAGAGCTTTATATTGTTGTACAGAGTAGTTGAATTATAGACCAGATATAATAAGCTGAAGCAAAAGATGGTACTCTGTAGAAACAATTTGATGACTTCTCTCCATGGACGTGACAGCTGAGGCTCATGGGTATTGCGATATGCAAGAGATTTTTCCAAAGACCTTAAGTCAAACCAGAACAACCAAGCATGTTTTCTTTAGTTTTATTGTCTTTCAGGTAAAGTAATTTTAGTTTAAAGAAATGATTAGCTTTAGCTATGTTTTAATTACATTTTGGTGTTTGAACGCCAAAGAGCTGGAAAACAGAGTTTAACTTTTAATTCTGATGCCAATTTGTCTGAGTTATTTGCCAACAAATGGTTAAGAATGACATTAGACTACGACTTAGAGCTTGATGTAACAAAAAAAAGGTTCTTTTCAGTCAACACTGGTAATTACTGTGGTAAATGTCAACATTTTAATGTTCATTTTTGAGCTCCCATTTTACATTGTTTTGTCTTGTTATGTTTTTTGGGTCATTTCATAATGTTAACCCAGCTGACCTCTGATCCTCCCTTTATCCTACAGACCCGCAGTATTGACCCTCAGTGTCTGGAGCGCGGCGGCAGGCTGGCCTGCGGCGGTGACATCTGTATGGGCATGGAGCCCTTCATGGGTGACTTCCGGGGCTCCTGCTCTCCAGCCGAGTGTCTGGGCCGGACCAGCATCGGACCGCTGAGTGAGAGCGATGAAGAGTGCCGTGAGGATGATGATGATGACGATGATGGGGAGGAGGAGGCGGCCGAGCGCGAGGCAGCGCAGCAGGCCGTGTTTGAACGAGACTGTACAGAACTGGACCTGAACTTAATAGAGGAAAACTGACGTGTTTGTAAATGAAGGCTGTTCTCTGTTTTAATTTAGGGTTCTTTTCAATTCTCTAAGTCCCGCCCACTCCACACTCTGGGCCTCCCTGCCACCAATCAGCACGCTCTCAGGAACAACACCTCCTCTCCTCTCATTGGACGAGCTGGGGGAAAACGAAGCTGATTGACGACAACAGTGATGATGTGACTACACTGATGGACTCACCGCTAACGTCTCTCCGGATGCTTTGTAACTTTGGAAATGCGGTTTGGATCATTTAGAGCAACTCTGGTCGCTGGCAATGAGACGACTCCTCGGTGGTGTGCTTATCTGGATGGAAGTCTGGAGCTGTGTTGCCATAAAACGTTAGGCCAATGTGAACCAGACTTTGCATAGTACCACAAGAACAAAATAAGCACTAAGTCTTTTTAAAAATCAATAAAATCATACAAAGTTGACTTGAGGAATCTTAGGCTTCACTTTTCTTATAATTACAAGATCAGGATCTTGATGTTGCCTATCTTTTATTCTTCAGTAAATTTGGTGCACTCCCAAACTTTTGAGGTTTTTTGAACAGGGCAAACCAAAATTGAAGATGGTTCCCATAACCTTTTCTAAAGCGATACTTTCAAGATTTCCTTAATGAGAATATGGCTGTATTTGTTTTTGGCTCTTGAATCTGGATGTGATTGTTGGCATCCCACCTTAAACCAGAGACAACCTGAAGTTGGACCGCCGAGGAGTCCGTCAGCCAGAGTCCAGGCATCTTCCACCGCACAGAGTCCTGGTGAAATGCTGTGCAGGCTGATGGACTGACACCATCACGGAGCTCACCTGAAGCATCACCACATAAACGCACGGATCCAAAAACACTCGGCTCCATGAAAAGGGTTAAGGAGTTTTCACACAGGTATTTCCAACCACATTCGTTGTGGTTCTTGAACCAGTTCCATTTAAGATTTATTTAACCTCAGTATCTCTAGTGCAGACGCTGATTAATAGCTGGTTTGTACAAGCCAGTTTAATGACATTAGAGGAGAAAAAGCAGATTAGCCATCCCTGGCCCTCCTTGTGAAATGAACGCATTATATTTGTCTGAAATTAATCATTTTTCACTTTATTAGAAACTGTTGGACTAAATGTCAGTGTCAAAGCAGTGAATCAATCTGTATCATTGAACATTACAGTAATTAATCACAATTTTTTTTTTTACTTTTAAACAGTTACAGCCCTGTCAAAGTCATTTAGAGCAGAACAGAGAATTGTGGGTAATGAAACTGTACCATCTGAATCGGTGTGTTTTCCACAATGTTACAGATGAGAGCTTTGAATGTACTTGCATATCTTCACCTGGACTCATCTGAACTGAGTTAAAACTCAGATAATGAATGACCACATAACAGCAGTAAATAAGCAGTTCTTGCCCTTATTTTCCCACTTGTTTCACTTCTACATTGTGATTTTCATCCTTTCCCTCTAATCTGTAGAATATGAGAATGATTCACACTTCAGGCTAACGATAAACCTAGTTTTATTTGTTTTCAGCTGCTCAACCTGTTTTCCAATTTCATTTAAATGTCCCAAACAGTTTAGAACTAGGTTCTCAAACCACAACAGTCCAGGTTCTGTGTTGCTGGACTAGTTTTTATGGGGTCTGTCAGTGTTTTCCCTGCAGTAGAATGAGAAAGCTTTTTGAAGTAGAAAAACAAACTGAATCAGACGCAGCAGAAAAGCTGATATAAGACACAGAGAAAAGGTGAACTGTCCAACAGATCCAGCTCTATATGACTGAATATTATCGGTGTCTGGGTTTTTGGGGTTTTTTTCTAATTTGTTACCCATTGAAATTGATGAATAATGAAATATCTCCATCAGATGTTCATGATTAGACTCAACTACACCTGTGAGCTGTGCTGAAGACATGACAGTAAAAGACGTGCTTCACAGTTTAACATAACCCTTCACAATACCCATGACAGACTCGTGTAGTAAGTGTGGTGATGCGTTCAGGGGGCTGTCGACGTGTGGTGCCTTCCCATCATGCTGCACTGAGGGCAAGTAGTCACTGATGCTGTTGTTCACCTGAGTGTTGACACATTCCTGTCAGTGCAAACCCCTCACTCTGCGTATGTGTGTGTGTG
>JAPTYQ010000007.1:7310947-7326922 GCA_029814465.1 Ostorhinchus cyanosoma | reverse complement strand
GATTGATTGATTGATTGATTGATTGATTGATTGATTGATTGATTGATTGATTGATTGATTGATTGATTGATTGGATTATGGATGATCCCTATTAATGCACAGTAACAATAAACTGTAAAAAGGGCAGTTTTATCCAACATGGCTAATATCCTGCTGTAGTCTGTGGCCTGATGACAGAAGGCACCCAAAAAACAATATATTACAGCACATTATTTAAAAAAAGAGAGTTCGGACAGCTAAGAGACAAGATAAATCAATAAAGATAAAAGAGAACAGTGAAACATCAGTACAATCACACAGAGACAGCACATATAATCCAAACATACAAAAGCAGCACATACAATATAATCACATATAATACATCAGCACATAAACACAGACAGGGATGTAAACAGACATCACATATCACAAACAGCATCCATGATCACAACACAAGTAGAACAGCACCATAGATTAGTGTGTGCAGGTGTAACTGTATGCAAACCTTTTTTTTTTTTTTTTTTTATTTAGCTGTAAAAGTGGAATATGTGTGTGTATCTTTAAGTTTGGGTTGGGGTGAATTCCAGTTTTGTGTTGCTTTAACAGAGAATTGGTCTAGAAATGAGGAAAAAAAAAACACTTGGTAAGATTTAGATTTTTTCCAGTGAAGGTGACAGAGGGGAGGAATAATGTGTTTTACAGAAGAAAAAAAACCTCAAACAAAACCAGGCTCCAGGTTGGAGGACATCTGCATCAGCTGGTGGTTAGTGGACAGAGCAGAAAGAAAAGAACTGCAAACGACCCACTGGGAAAGATGGAGTCAGTGAGGGTTATCTGTATCTGTACCTCTACTCATGAAATGATCGCAACAATGTGATTTATTCTTCATAGATAAAGTGTAACTTGGACTCTGTCTGGTTAAAGGTGACTAATAGGAATAAAACAGGAATGTGTCTTAAAACAAAATTATTCCAACTTTATGGCAACAGAGTATTTATAGAATCTTTACTCGTATATATTTTGCTCATTTTTACATATTCTGTCTTTATAAGAGAAAACGGCAAGTCATGTGAAGTACATATATAAAGACGAAATGTAGCCTTATTTTATTGAAGTAAAACATTAACACCAACACCTAAATGTGAGCTGATAACATGTTCCGCATTTAGTTTGTTGGGATCTGTCTTGGTCACGCATGTACAACTGCTTTAGTCAAACTATGTGATATGTGAATAATGTGAACAGCTGAACATCAACACTGCTCAGGAAGTCATTACAAGAAAGTTTTTCTAAAATATGACCTGAAACATTACGATTCCAAGACAAGACAATAATAAAAGAGAAGAGTTATCATTTATTTTGCAGATACTCCATTACATGTGTTAGTAAATCTTACAAACATGCAGCTCATTAGTAAAAAAAAAAAAAAAAACAGAAGGAAATATCATGAGGCCATGTTTTCAGGCATTGATTCAAACATGAGACCTCCATTTGAGAATGGTTTTCATACTTTTACAGTTTTTTAAAAAAAATTTTTTTATTAAATCCAGTGTTGCCATCTTCATTCTGTTTTGGCTCATCGCAGAAAAGTAGTCATGAAGAACAGGAAGCATGACAAGAAACGGTTCCATATTTATTACAAACAGTCAAATCGGCAGTAAAGAAAACCAGCCTGTTCCCTGAAACACGCAGACATCAGAGATATGTGAGAGCAGATGCATCACTCTGTCATCAGTTCAGTTTTTCTCAGCACTGCTGCTCTCTGAGGGGGAGGGGCTGCTTGACTCCGCCCCCCCACAGGTGGAGGTGAGTGCCGGAGCTGATGTGACGTTGATGGGCACCACCCTCTCCTTCCCGTCGGTCAGTGCTCTGTCACGTGGCGCCTGGATCTGCAGCCGACCGCCGACCAGTGAGCAGGTAACGGTCTCAGGGTCCACGCCGGTGGGCAGGTCGAACTCCTGCCTGAACTCCTGACACCGGTACGAGTACGAGCCCTTCCCGTCATCCTGTTTCTTCTCCGTCTTCCCGCTGACCCTCAGCTTCCTGCCCACCTGTTTGACTGACAGTTCCTCTGGGGCGAACTCCACCGTGTCCAGGCTGAGGGCGAAGTTGCCACCGTCCAGCCCTGTGTCCCGGAAGGCGATGGGCTTGAAAACCCCCGAGGAGGAGTGGTCGATCTCATCAAAGATCTTCTGGTGCAGCCTCTCCATGTACTCCATGTTCTGCTTCATCTCCTGCAGGTGGCGGAGCATCTCCTGTTCGATCTGGAAGAACAGCGGGCGGGTCTCGGGCCACAGGCTGCGGACGGGCCAGTGGAAGTCCAGGAAAGGCCTCATGGAGACGGAGGAGGGCTGGAAGACGCTGGGACACAACATTCTGACGGTGGATCTCTGGCTCTGGAGGTCTAGTTCAGTTGGAGGTCTGGTCCTGGTTCAGGTGGTGCTTTGGTCCTGGTTCAGTTAGGGGTCTGGTCCTGGTTGTGGTTCAGATCAGCAGCTTCAGTGTCTGTCTGTTCGTCTGTCTGTGTGAGGATCTGCCTGCTGCTTATATACAAACGCAGACTGGTGGAAAGTTCCAGCAGTGGCGGCGTTCCTCTGTGTGTGTGTGTGTGTGTGTGTGTGTGCGCGCGCGCGTGCGTGTGTGTGTGTGTGTCACAATCTAAATGCAGTGGGTTCCTGCCGCCTCACATACCGACACATGCCGACACATCTCAGCTTTGTTCTATTTCTGCAGCAGAACTCGTCATGGTCTCAAAGCAGCAGCTGAACTCACACTCACATCTCTGTGTTTATGAAGACACTCATCTGATTCTGTGACCCCTAAAGTCACACTAATAAGAAGAAACACAGCATTACAACAACAAGAAAAAAAGAATCAAGTTCAGTTGAGTTTACCACATACCAGATAGACATGTTGAAGTCAAAATACTGGCAATGGCATCATTACATCAATAATTAAATTTACAATCATGAAAATCCTTCTCGTAGTTGCAAAATTACATATATTTATGAACTCTTTTCTCTTATTTACATCATTTCTCTCATAATTATGATGCCTGTTCTCATTTTTATGACTTCTGCCTCTCACAGTTCTCAGCTTTTCTTGTACTGAGAAATTATTTGATATTTTTTTTCCTCATATTCACAAAAAACTTTTATCATCTAGATTTTTATATATATATATATATTTCCAAACTCTTCTTGCATAGTTTTGACATCTTTACTGATAATTCCATCTATTCTCATATTTGTCCTTTTTTTTCTCATACACTGTTATCCACAAAGTTGGAATAACATACTTTTACCTCTTCTCATGAAGTGATTATACGACAAAGTAATTTATTCTTGATAGATAAGTAAATGAGAGTCGATATATAATCATCGTACCTGGTCAAAGGTAATGTGTATAAATATTTCAACAAAATAATTTCAACTTCATGGTTAACTGTATTTACAAAATCTTTTCTCATATACAGTATTTATTTATTTATTCTTTAACATATTTACAAAATCATGAAGTATAAAGTTTCTTCTCATAATCACATCTTCTATCATAATTATCAGAACAGACACACCCCAAAGCAGACAAATTCTCATAAATCCACTAAAAGTGAACATCATTGTGGTCTTTTTGAGGCAATAAGGCACAAAATTTCACAAATTGTTGACTGAGTTGTTGAAAATGGTGTGAATCACTGTCCAATTAGATTAATTTACATGGCGTTTGACAACAGTTGACCTCATCTAAGTTTCATTCCTCCCAAAAACCCTCTTTATATTCATTGACTGATTGATAATTTTTACTGTCGATGCATTTCTTGATAAAACTTTTAGCTCACAGGTTCAATTCTGAAACATGATGGCAGAGCAGATCAGCTGGTTCCGTTGGTGAATCATCATTATCCGTTTACCAGGGCCAACCTTTATCTGTTCTCAGCCAATCACAGTGCAGGTGTGTCATGTTGAATGTTTCTTACAGATTTGTCATCATCTCATCTCTAAAACATACGGTCCTCCACTCTGAATGACTCCTAAACGCACCATGTGACATTTGGGGGAGTTATTTCTATAAATAGGCCTGCATATGAATGAAGTATCAGACAGCATGTTCTGTGTCGGTCTGACTGTTATAAATAATATTTAGACACCTCTAAATGTTCTTCTAGGACAAAGTTACAAACTATCACAAGCTCAAATAAGAAAATGTTGGGACAATATTAAAAAGGTAAATCGATACTTGCTCAGACAAAAACTTATATTTCATCATAGTATGTAGTATATCATGTTTTGTCTGATCATTCCATTTGTAGATATACTGTACTTAATTTCTTGTCACATCTTTAGTTTAGGTTTTCTTTTTTTAAATCTTTTCTTTTTTTTTTTTTTTTAACTTTTTGACACAGCAGTTACATGCTTTGACCAGCAGGTGTCGCCATTTGTTTGCATATCAAATCTATACCATATGATTACAGTGGCTGTGTGGAATCACATAGTGAATACAAGCTACATATTTCATAAATATATACTGGATACTACATGTTATTTTCTATAGCAGCATACAGTACAGTATTAACACAGTGCCATACATAGTTACTTGTCCCTGAAGCTTCTCACTATGGGTACAATAACCTGTCAGCTGTTCAAAAACATTAACTTTAGGCTTAAATACATTTGCGTTTAAGACATTTGAAAATTATTGCAACCTGTTTTCATTTACATTTTACATAATAGCCCAACTTGTCTGAAACTGGGGTTGTATTCTGTTTCATCCAAATATCTGAGTACTTCCCTGAGCTCTGTGTGCATGATACAACTGCATCCCACAATGCAATAGGATTATGTTCTTCTTCTGTGTAATGTCAGGTCACAGTTAGCATGATGAGTGCAATCCTGCCACCTGCTGTGCTGGAGTTTGGATTAGAGTTCACTATTTAGGAAAATCTACAGAGGGTAGCCATATGTCAGACCATTGAAACAAATCATTCATTGACCAAAAGGGATTAAAAGGTACTTTATTCTTCTGTTTCACCACATCTTAGCAGTTGTTTACCATGCAGGAATGGTGCTTATACTGGAAACTTTTTATTTTGCTCTTAATAAATCGCTTTGCATTAAGAGCACATAAATTTTATCTTTGGATTGAATTGAAATCTTTATTTTGAATATGTAGACAGTAAAATCAAAACAAAACCAACCAACAAATTATCAGTAATGATACATCAAAGGTTGATAAGTAAACAAAAGAGAAAAGAGGGGAAAAAATAGTAATAATAAAATAAGCAAAATAAAAATAAATAAATTTAAACATCCTTGAAAAGGAGTAGGAAGAAGTAAAAACATATATACTCTTATTCCCAATCCCTATTCCTTATTATCTTTATATAAATAATAGCAAATATTATTTTATATGAATATCAATATAATAATAATAGTTCTTGATGAAGTCAATTATATTGAATTAAATAAAGTAATTTTGTGTCTTTTGTTGTATTCTTTTAATACTTCGATTTCCCAACACTGAAAAAAGTTTTTCCCACTCTTTTGCCGCCCTGTGAAAAGCTGTCTACCACTGCTATTTAAACACATTAAATATTGATATATACCAGAGGAAATGTAGACAAAAACATCCATATGTGACAGAGAAGACAATCAACCATACATAAACCTGCTAAAGTAGGAACTGCTTTAATCCAGTTTCCAGAATGATTATTTGGAGCAAAAGACATCAAGTTCTTGCAGTTTGAAATGTTAAACAGAGCCAATAAAGCAGTTGATGCTGGTAAAGACCATCACTGACAATTAATACAAACAGTCTCATCTCAATATGATATTAAACTGAAATTAAGTAAAAGTACAATGCACATCTCTGTGAGCAACTGACAGGTTACACTGGCTACAGTTTTTTCAGGAATGATCTGCCTCAGAGATTAAATGTGTTAAGTCTGACATGGTTTAATAAGATGAAGATGAAAAACAAATGAGAAAAGTACTGGTTGGCTGATGTTTTCAAAGTATATATATGAGGAAATGTTATTGCACATGGATGTTTATGCAGAAGAATTATACATCTCCCATTAGACAGAACATGTAAAGTGAATGTATCATAATATGAAGATGCAGATCTGGAAACTCTGAGACAGATGTTCATTTTGAGTAAAACCCATTTTCTCATTAATTCGCAGAATTTCACATTTTGATCCAAGACTTTATCTTGGAAGCAACAGCCAACCATAATTTTGTACTTAATTTTTCTTTATTAGTGACTAAATCTTGGTACAGTTTCACTACCTTTATCCTGGAAACATTTTACTTATAGACCAGTGATTTTGGATCCATAGTGAAAAGTTTCATGGACATATGACCATGTGGAGACTGTATTAATGTATATAATACACTGTACTGTATAAAATATAACATGTAATACCCTGTACGCATATATGTAGTATGTTGCATGTACTAAACAACATGCAATTATTATCAGACACTGTAAGGATCTGACATAGATTTGATCTTTTGACAAATGGTGACATCTGCTGGTCAAACCCTGTAACTGCTGAGTCAAAAAGCAAAAACATGAAAGGGTGAAAACAGTGACATGGCTTGTGGCTTTTAGATCTTTCCTTCATTGCAAAGTAAATTTAAAACAAACAGAGAAACTTAAGTTCAACAAAATAGCCAGTTGTTAACATCTATTACATTTCATAGTTTAAACCAGTTAGAAGCGACATGAACACAGACAACAGGAAATGACAGCAACATTATTTTTTAATGTTTTTCTTGATTCATCCTTCATTTATTTATGAATTTATTCATTCATTCATTTATTTCTAAATCCATTTTTTCTGTTTTAATGTTGTGACATTCTGATTGACTACTTTAAGGGTTTGGGGGGTTTTATATGCAAGTTATGCACACATGATACCAAATAAGATTTTGCATCTTTGTTTCTTTAAATATTAACAGCCAGTTGGCCAACATGTTATTTTTATTGGTAAAACTAATTCCCTTAACATGACACAGTGCGTTTAAGGACTTGCAGACTAACAGTGTGCCTTCTGTAAGCAGTATTTTTTTTCTTCAATAAAGCAAAGGACTTTAAAAGTTCAATTTACATTCTATTTTGTACACAGAGCTGGCTTTACATAATATTTGGGTTTATTCTGCACCACAGAAACAAAGCCATTCTGGATAGTCATCAGCTGTTACTGATGATTAGTCTTTATAGTTACCCCTCACTGGCTGCAGGATATTGTCATCAGTTGGTCATCTGCCTGTCTGTCCATCTGTCCAAAAACTTTGTCATGCACTGATAAATCAGACCACTAGGGGCAGACCTGCACAGAGTTGGCCGGAGTTGAATGTATACTCTCTTGGATAGCTGCGCATCCTCCTGTACATAATCAATGCGGGCCCAAATCGGACATGACAGTGCACAGCATGGTTACGAAAAAAAGAGGGATGAATGAAAATGTCTGTAAACCATCATCTGGAAAAACGAAAACTGGAGTCTCCACTTCCTGTCTAGCTTCATTGACAGTGGAGACGATAGAGCAGAGGAAGGGGTGAGTACAATGGAACTAAACAACAAGAACTGAAATTTAGCTCAAGCCTGTGAAAATAACCCTAATGTTAACGACAATGTTAATAATGCAATTTTAGAGTCTGAACACCAGCTCTGGGTATAGGCCACATAGGCACCGCCTAGGGTGACATCTGCTGGAGGGGGTGACAAATTACAGAAAAAAACCCCCAAAATGCAATAAAATAAAATAAAATAAAATAAATAAGTAAGTAAATTAGAGTATCTGTATAATAAAGTTGAAACGCAGCCTTTACACTTCCTTGACATGTTTTGTCTTAAATAAATCACAATCAAGCCTCAATATGACAAATCTTTTTTTCCACTCATCCCACTTTGTGGATTCTGTCATTCATTTATTTCTTATTCATTATTAAACGATGTGACACCAACTCACATGAAGTCTTAAACAAGCTAAATATCTAAACAGTTTAAATGATTTCTCATACATTTATTTCTCTTCGACTTATTTCTCTTATATTTATGCTTCATTGACATTCATTTTTTACCACTGTATGAACTGTAATTTAGATCAATCTTGGATTCCTTTATACATTTATTGCACAAACCAATTCCAGTATTAATTCACAGTCTTAAACATTTTACATTACATATTGCAAATCAACATATTAGTGACAATTAATATTTTCAATATTTTCACGTCAGGTCGAGGGTTTTCAAGTGTGAGCATGTTATGTTTTTCATTTGTTCATGTGCTTTAGTTTCAGCTTTGTGCATAAATACATTGATTTAGGAGAACTGTTTCATCTGTTTGAGATGAAAATCAATTATGATGTTGTGAAGATGCACCGTGATGCAAAATAGAAATAACTGATAATGCACCTTAAATGCATCGAATCTAAAGTCTGTTTTGAAAACGTAAGGAGTTGAATATTATTATATTTAAGCATGAAATACAAGGACACACAGCGACCCAGATTAGATAAAAGTTTATCTCTAGAAACTCAACAATGACTCATTGGTTGTTTTTCTCTTTCTTCACTTAAGTGGCTGCACCCATAGGTCTGTAAAGGCAAAACAGAAGGACTGGAAGGAAACCCCCTGCATCGGTGCGGATCTGATGTTGCAAACTGATATAATAGCAGGGATCATTTCACTCTGGATCCTTCGCCTATATTTTGCGCAGGGTTCAAACTGCAGCTGCTTGTCATTATCTGGTTTCTGCCCTGAACTGCAGGCAGATCAGCAGTCTGACCGGAAAACACCCAAATAAGGCCCGAGGAAGTGACGGTGGCGCTGGAAGACCTCCATGTGACGCAGATATGCGCCGTGACGTGTCTGTGGAGTTTCCGGCCATGGCGGCTGTCTACGATCCGTGTGCCCGCCTAATCGGCTGCATTACCGCCGGTACAGATCGCTCACTGGTCCTAACTATTATCCAGATTCTACCGGCTCTTTCATGCTCCAAAAACCCGCAGCAAAAAGCGCATAGAGAGCAGCAGAGCGTGCGCTCATGGCTCAGTGTGCGCCTCTCCCCTCTGCCCAAATATGGGCTTCCTCTCAGCCATATTTGGAAAAATACGTCACGACAGGAGTCTTTATAAAGACGGGAATCCTCATTGAAGGAGCTGACAGACAGAGCTCAAGTTCAAAGGTGTCAGATCAACAGCACGTGAACACCAAAAAACCGGAAACAGACGCAAACAAACACCCCCAAAACACACCACGTGCACCTCCACCTGCACCCGGACTGCCTCCTGTACGGACCCCCGACCGTCCAGCGTTGGCTTCCTCCGAGCAGCAGCCGGAGCAGAGAGCCTCTTCTCGGCTTCCAGCTGCGGACTCGAACCCGCAGCCCCAGCCCGGTGCGCAGGAGCCCCAGGTCCGCCTCCTCCCCGCACCCGCGGCCGCTCCAGACCCCTCTTCCCCCGGACAGATGGCAGCCACCAAAGCCGAGCTGCTGCTGTCCGCGCTGCAGATCTCTGACCCTCTGGCCGGGCTTCCTCCGCTGCCGTCCCCGCTGGACGGATACCCGAAGCTGGAGGAGCTGCAGATGCTGCTGCAGAACGCAGCGGCAGGAGGCTCCCTGCTGGCCGCGTCCGCTGCAGAGGGAGCCGCACTGTTCGGAGGAGACACCGGAGAGTACGAAGGTGAGGAGCGGGCAATGCATAGAGGAGGGGCCGGGAGATAGGAGGGTAAATGAGGAGACTAGAATGACAAATGAAAAGAAAATTAGAGGGAATGAAGAAACTCTAGATGTGAATTGAAAAGAAACACACGTTAAGGAGAAATGAAAAGTAAGGAACAAAATATAAAAAAAGAAAACAAATGAATATAACACATTTTAATCAGAAAATAAAGGAAAAACAGACTTAAATGAGACAGGTGAAGAAAAAAGTACTTATCTGAACTTTTGACAAAAGCTGACTTTGCTCTGGATTCACTTAAAGAGTTATGAACAGAGATGATTCAGCACTTTATAGATACAATTTAAGGGTGTTAAAGCTCTAAAAGCCTTTTATAATTATTTATTACACCACAATATGAATAGGCTACTGTATTACATATATCATATGATTCTATAATGTGTTATTATTTTTAAGTAACCACTTCCTGAAAAACTAAAATTATGATGTAATTCAATAAACTGTACATTCACTTGTGTTAGAACCTTTAGAAAACACTGGATGTTGTAAAGATAATGCTAATTATTGTAATAATGGTAAAATCTTTATTTTATGTCATTATTTTCTGAAATCAGTGGCTTTGATATATGTGATATACTTTTACATTGCTCTTGTGATTTTTTCCCTTTAGGTTTATTTTGTTTACACAGTCAAAGATGTTGTGATGTTTCTTTTCACTTTCACTCTGGACAAACTTTACAACTCTTCAAATCAAACTGATTTGACATCTATCATGAGAACTATAGTTATCATTCATAAAAATATTCCATTGTTCAGTCTTAGTCTCTGGTGTGGTTTTGACCCTCTTTTCTTCTTCGCTGGTTTTATTTCAGATTCTCTGTCAGAGCTGTCGTCCTCCTGTGACTTCCTCCCTCCTCGTCTTCCTCCTCTGGCCTACAGCGGCAGATTCACCTTTGAGCCTTCATCATCGATGTCATCGACGTCATCAACATCGTCTTCCTCCTGTGTGTCTGCCGGTGGCCTGTGGGCGGAGCCTCTACTCAGCCTATTCACTGGGTTGGTCAGTGTGGCTCCACCTTCTGCATCCTCATCCTCATCCTCAGTACCATCATCTTCATCATCACTGACTCCACCCAGCTTTAGCTCCACCCAACTCAGCTGTGACTCTGTTGACGTTAGCTCTGTCTTCTCTGCACCGCCGACCTCTGACCTCTTGCTCCCTTCCGACCCCCAGACGACCCCACAGGTCTTCCCATCATCACAAGGTCCTCCGCCCGCTTACCCGGGCCCCACCCTCAGCTCCGCCTCCAGGTAGGTAATTACACTGAAAATCAGCATTTAGTTATAAAATCTGGTCATTTATTAATGATTTGAAATGAACAGAAAAATACATATTTGTATGAGTGGATTGTAAACTTTGATGTGGTCTTCGTTGCAGCTCCAGGCTCCCTGTACTTCCTGATTACCTGCTGTCAGTGGCGCAGGAAGGTGAGCTCAGCCTGAGTTCAGACCACAAACCTCTGCAGCCGCCATTGACACCACTTTCCACAATCAAAGCCTTCTCCACACAGATGCATACGCCACCGACTTCTGCTCCTTCAGGCCCCGTCAACCCATCAGGGCTGTCCAAGTGCAGCCGCCTCCGCAAAAACACTTCCGGTCGCTTATGCAAAACGCCACCACATGAGCGTCCATACGCATGTCCAGCTGATGGCTGTGACCGCCGCTTCTCCCGGTCAGATGAGCTGACCCGCCATGTGCGGGTGCACACAGGCCAAAAACCATTCCAGTGTCGGATCTGCATGCGTAGCTTCAGCCGCAGTGACCACCTGACCACGCACATCCGTACGCACACAGGAGAGAAGCCATTCGCCTGCAGTGAGTGTGGACGCAAGTTTGCTCGCAGTGATGAGCGGAAGAGGCACAGCAAGATCCACCTGAGGCAGCGGGACAGGAAGCCTGACAGATGCCCCACCCCCTTAACTTCTGACCCTTGCGCCGCCCACAACCCCGCCACCTGTTTCTCCTCACCGTCCTCGCTGGTCCACACCTCATCACCATCCCCTCAAATTCACTCTCCCTCCTCATCATCAATGGACAGCCCTTCAGCACCACTAGCCCCAGGCTCCGCCCACACCTCCAGCATGTGCTGATCCTGACCTTTATCCTCCACAGGACCCACCTACAAAATGGATGTATTAGAGATGTTCTTTTTATCTTGTGGAGATAATCAGGAGATGTCCACCTACAAGCAGTTGGATTTTACTCAGTTTTGTGTCTTCTGACTTTGCGATGCAAAAATGAACACAGATTGCAGTCTGTGATTCCACTGGTTTCAGTGTAATGTGTGGGCGGGGCCAGTGAGTAACATGGAGATCACCTGGAAGCCTAAACCTTTTTTTGGCACTAGCGACTGAACTTTATGTCAGAGAATGGCTGTGAACAGCTCTAATGAGACCTTCATACATTCACAGTCCAAAAGATGTTACATTAGTGTGAATCACATGGTGGAGACGAGGTCAAAGGTCAGTTTTATGAGACTCTCTACAAAAGATGAACAAATGTTTCAAAACATTTCAGGTTTTTCTTGAGTCACCGTAGCTTTGAACTGACTTTAATCAGAAAATGTACAGAAATTGGTGTACATATTATTTTTGTGACATTGCCGTTTATGTGTAATAGACTGTATGTACATATGATGGGGTTTTAGAGCCACTTTAGGGACAAAAACATCTGTGAGCAGGAGATGCTGAGAAAAAAATTATGGTGGTATGTTTATGAGGAAATATTGTTTTTACTCAAACAGCAATAGAACATCATCACACAAAGCCTTATCTCCACCTCCTGTTCAAAATAAAAATGTTCCCTAAAGTGGTTCTAATACAAACATCCATTAACACTTTTTTCCTACTGAGTAGGACGTTTATTTGTTCACATGCAGGTCAGTGTTTGATTTTATACTCAACATGTTTTTGTTTAATAAAGCAAAGGACATAAAAAGTTCAATTCATGTTCTATTTTGTACAAAGAGCTGAATTTACAGAATATGTGGATTTATTCTGCACCACAGAAACAAAACTTTACAACTTTCAAGTGTTTGAATCTTTCAGTTTGGCCTCATGTGCTCCATGCACAAGTAGTTTTATTTTGAGGAAGTGATTAAGATCCAGTTTCAATTAAATTATAAAGTATAATTTTAACTTCAGTTCAACTATAAAATGTAGTTTTAAAGATGCAAAATGCTTTTATTACCGAGTCCCCCAAAGAGAAGGTGAGGGGTATGGTTTTTGGTTCAGTTTGTTTGATTGTTGACACTCTAGCAGCAAAACTATTGGTTGAATTCATACCAAATTGGGTTTGTAGATTACCACTGACCCAGAATAGATGTGACTACATTTTTGGAAAAGTAGGTCAAAGTAAAAAATTTTTAATGAATTTTTAAAATCTTTTTTCTTCCCTCATTTATTTAGAATGAGCGAAATTTCAAATGTCTTAAAAAAACATCAATTTTGCTTCAATTTGCTTCAAACGTGGCACATATATAGAGGAAATTGATATGCTGACATCAGCACACGCATTGACATGATGACATCAGCTGGATCGATGCCAAAATAAGCTACAACATGTGCGAGGAGGGTTCGCTGTGCCTGGCACCACTTGTTTTCAATTACAAACACCTTCCAGTGTGTTTTAGACTCAATACATGTATTACATTGTTTTACAAACGGATTTGACACAAAACTCAATTAAATTCTATTGAAATATGACAAATATGAACATGAAAATATACTGAAGTTAGCAAATTCTCTTTCTCTTTCTTTTAATTTTTACTGATTTTCTGCTTGTTGCTTCAGATCGATGAGATGCCAGATGTGGCCGGTTAGAGCTTTCTAGACTAAAAGTCCAAACTCAGGTCCTGGATCTGAAGGTTCAACAGACCCAGGTTTCTGCTTTGACAAAACCAAACGGTCACTATTACTGTAAGTGGTATCATGCTGGTGGTTTTCAGCTGTGTTAACATCATTTCTGGTTCTGGTTCTGAGCGATGAGTCCCAAACATGGACTGGTCTAGAGTTTCACATTTCCACTTGAAGAAACTTAACCCTAACTCAAGTTTTAAAAGAAAAGTGAGCTCAAAATGTATGTGTGTGCATCTTCGAGTTTCTGTTTAACATATGGTTGAAACATGATTGAATCCATTTAGACATGATACTGTTTTCTGTTTGGTTCCAGGCTTTTGCTGCAGAAGCTGTTACTTTCACAGCTGCAACTAATGATTATTTCCATTGCCATTTATTCTTTTGATTAATAGTTTGGCTTACAAAATGTCATAAAATATGAAAAACAGTGTTTGAATGCCCAAGATGACTTGAAAAATCAAGCAATTATCCAAATAGCTAATAGTTAGTAGTGTATTAATTTTTGCAGCTATGATGGTTTGAGCCTGTATTATAATGTTAAATGACATCTATTTAACATCTGCCACATCACCAGTGACCCATTTTTAGATTAGACCTGAGTCGTGTTTACAATGTTTTTTTTAACCACGTTAGACAGAAATTAGATATGTTTCTTTTC
Source organism: Ostorhinchus cyanosoma (assembly GCA_029814465.1). NCBI lineage: Eukaryota > Metazoa > Chordata > Actinopteri > Kurtiformes > Apogonidae > Ostorhinchus > Ostorhinchus cyanosoma. The sequence goes on along the minus strand of JAPTYQ010000007.1, from coordinate 7,312,679 downwards.
AAATCAACTCTAATATATACATTTTGGAGTCACATTTCTAACATAACCATGAAAATATGCTAAAAAGTTTAAGTAATAGTTGTTCTTATAAGATATATGTACCTGATTCTGACCTGTCCATGCATGTGTTTGGTTATTTGGTGCCAACTCCACCCTTTTAATATGATGCTGGGTTGACAGATTAAGTTAAAATCCATCTTGGTGCGACTGTGAATGAGATCCTGGTGTGTTGATCTTGTGTCATGATGCAGGCCTCTGCTGAGTTCTGGCAGTAAATCCTCTGTGTCAAACAGCCAATAGGATCAGACTCTGTCAATGGCGGCCTGGCCGGCTCTGTGGAATAAAAACAACAACCCAAATATGGAGTTTCCTTCCTCTGCAGCGGATGTCCTGACGCCCAAATAAGGTTCTTCCTCCTGGCCTGCCCCTCTGCTGGCGGGACGCCCAGACTGTGTGTGTATATCTGTGTGTGTGTGTGTGTGTGTGTGTGTGTGTTTTGTGAATTCAAGTGAACCAAGCCGTGACATAACAACTGCACAGACAGGTTGGATGGGTGAGTCTCTGTGTTCCTCAGTGGAAAAATGTTAGTATTTTTCCATATTTGAAAGGACGTTATGTGTGTTCAACAGTAGTGGAAGAACATGTGCTTGATTTTCAATTTTAGCCTTTTTTCAGCATATATTTATGCACAAATATCTGCATTTTTACTTCTAACATTTTCAAAATGGTATGTTACTTTAGTTTAAGTGTATTTGAAGGAAATTTTCCTCTGCTATTATCCATCCACAGTTCCACTGTGCATTCTTCAGTGTTAAATGGGCGTAAAAAAGACAAGAACATTGTCATATGTGAGTTAGTATTCTGAATTAAAATGGTATAATGCAGAGAACTAAGAGATGTAAGGACAAAAATTTAAGAAAAGATGAACAAGAAAATGGTGTAGAATAGGTAATGACAAAAACAACATAAAATACATAAAAAAAGAGACTTTTCAAGACAATTTTGGCAGTGGAAGACTCAATGAAAGCTTAGATATTTAGCTGATTCAAGATGTGCTCATCAAATTGTGTCCAGAGGAAACATAAAATTAATAAAATCACTAACTTTTTAGGTTCAGGTTAGAGGTTCAGCTGTGATGGTTCAGCAATTTTCTTGAACTGCAAGATAAAAAAAAAAATCCCAAACATTCACTTTTTGGTCACAGTTAATGAATGAATGATTTAAATCCCAAAATTGGAGACATGAGACTTGTCCCATGTTTCCTATTTGGTTCATTTATTCTCAGTTTTAAAAAAAAAAGGAAAGAGAGAAGCAGAAGCGACTTAAACTTCAGAGAAAACTGCTCCTTAATTATAATTTACAGGATTATATGTACACTAACAGCAGTGTAGTGTTTGTCTAATGCTGAGTATACAACAAGTGATTTTGGCTGTTGCAGTTTTACAATAACAAAGCATTGTGTCCATCTATCTTTTGTTGTGACTGAAAAATGGTTCTCAACTACACAGTAAGAAAGGTCGCATTCACAGATTGCTTTTGAAGAAACTTGGGAAGTGATTATAATAGCATCATAAATTTAGTTAGATCTACCATCTATTAATGCTCACAGATGATAGTCATGGACAATAGTAATGGATAAAAAATATTGAGAGAAATTAAGTAAAAACCATCACTGAGGAATTTTGGAAGCAGAGATTACAATTTAAATAAAACTAATCAATGAAATGAAATT
>JAPTYQ010000007.1:7295103-7310847 GCA_029814465.1 Ostorhinchus cyanosoma | reverse complement strand
TTTAAATGATCATTTCATTTCATTTATTAAGTCTCTGTGTGAAAGCAATTGCCCCCTTTGTTAAATCATTTCAGTGCAATTAACCACATTTTTTGGAAAGCTGAGTATAATTTCACTAGCCACACCCAGGTTTGATTGCTGCCAGGCCTGTAGAATAAAGAAATCACCTAAATAACACCTGTCTGACAACATGAAGTACAGAAAAAGACCTCCAAAAGCAGGGCATCATGCCACCATCAAGAGAAATTCAAGAACAGATGAGAAATAAAGTCAAAGATATCTATCAGGTCGAGAAAGTGTTACAAAGCCATTTCTAAGGCTTTGGGACTCAAAACAAACAAAACAAAACAGACGGAAAATCCACAAATGGAAAAAAACATGGGACAGTGGTGAAGCACCCCAGGAGTGAGCAGCCGACCAAAGTGAGTCCAAGAGGACAACAACTCCACCAGGGGGTCAGTGTTCCTGATTCTATGATCATATATACTGTAGAATCATATACTGCATATGTAAATATACATATATATGTATGTGTGTGTGTGTGTGTGTGTGTGTGTGTGTGTGTGTGTGTGTGTGTGTGTGTGTAAACCTTTCCACTACTGTACAAACTGTGTTGGATATTTCCATCCATTACTGTGACAAACCGTCCTGAATCACTGCAGCTGTAGAATGACTGAACTCTGTGTAGAAGCAGGTCTGTTCTGATCCAGTATTGTGACAGTACAAAGTCTGTCATACACTGTTAATGCTGTGCAGAGTAACATTCTGGAGCTACATGTGCTGCTGTCCAGACAAAAAAACTTCTCCAGGAACACCCATCTATATTTCAACAAGACATAAAACCACTTTTTGAACACATTAAAAAGGCCTGGCTTAAGACGAGCATTCAGTCTTCATAGTCCTCCATAAAGAACATGTAGTACATCTTGACACACAAAATCTGACGAAGATCTCATACTGTTGCACACGTCTTCAAGAATTCAGCAAAATGCTGAATGGAAATAAAAGAAAATACATGACCATTTCTCTCATAAAGAGACTTATCATGAAAAAATATGGTATTTAACACGACAACATACAAGTTTGGGGGGTTCTAAAAATTAAAAGAAAAAAAATCTAAATGTCCAGCCCTGTTGAATAACGTTACTCTTTTGGACCATCCAGCATGTTCCTCTGATTTAAATCCGATTGAGAACATTTGGGGATGGATGGCGAGGGAAGTTAACAAAAGTGGACATCAGCTCCAGACAGTGGATTCAAATGACTGTCGTACTGTGTCCAACCTCAGCAGTGATGGCGCGCTTCCAGAGGCCTGGCTTATAGATGGGTTCCTTCTTTACAAACAATACTAGGTGTGCATGCAACCAGGGGGCAAAAGACTGCTATGGAGTGAACTGATACCAATGTAGAAGCCGTATTGTTTCTAAGGTATTGCTGACTCAATTGCAAAAAAATATAATTTCATAGAAAAATATGTTTGTGTTTCATTGCATAACAAGTCAGAAACATAACGTGCACACTTGAAAACCCTCAGTCTGACTTACAGGCTCACTACTGCCACCCAGTGACATGACAATGTTTTTGGACAGACAGACCGACAGATGCCTGTAGCCAGTGTGGCTGAGGATAAAAACACTTACAGAAAAGTCCAAAACTTTCACTCAACTCACCAGGTTGTGGTGGTTGTTTTGGATGTCTACAACACCAGGAGCATGATGGTAATGTTAGTGAACGCTAACAAAGTCAATGTTTACAACGTTGCTACTTCATGGCCTGCCAACATTTCTAAGAATAAAAAACTAACCACCGGTGTCACTGTAAATGCACATTACAAGTCTAATATCTCATCATCCAGGTCTGGGACAGAAATGGCTCAGACCAACCATATCAACAGCCTAAGCAGTTCAGACTGCACTGATTGCCTCAAGAAGCTGGTCCTCAGTAATGGTGAGAAATTACCAGACCCATGAAATATTCCCAGTGATGAATGGATTTCAGATGTGTCCAAATGGCCAGTTATCATATGACCCCACATACACAGTTATCTCAGTAAGAAGCCGTGTGTACACAAAGGACAATTTGCATGCATATAAATCTTAAGACGCATATAATTATGTACTTTGTGGTCATATGCAAACCTTAAAGTTTTATGCCATGGGTTCAGGGTTTTGTGCTTTGAGGGCAGGTGTTCTGCTCAGCTAGAGTCAAGGACTACAGATAAAACCTTATGACGCCTGGGTAGACGTGCACCAGGATCTTGGGTACATCCTAACTGCTAACTGCACATGTATGGCACACAGCAGATATTATGAGCTCATGATTTCACTTACTTTTACTAATAGATCTATCCATCACACCAGTCTCTCTTCTTGTTGGTCATGCTGCAGCCATCATGTGCCAGGTTGAACTGTCAGGGCTCATGTCTCGACCAAATCATTGGAAGGACATGTCCTGAAAAAAGGTTGAGCCACAAAAGCTGAAAAACAACAACTTCAGCCGACCATCACACACCTGACATATATACCTGACAGAAAATTATATTGGGTCCATATTTTTGTGCATTTTTTGGTTTTTAAAGGCTGTGGTCTTAAACTTTTGATCAGTTGATGAACTATATCAGTTTGTTTTTAACAAATTGCTTACTCGTTTTTTTAAATTCTTGCAATTTTTCATCTGGTCTTAAAATTCTGATTAGGAGTGCGAAGTGGAGAGGGTGCATGAACCAGGGGAGGACAGTAGAGGGCGCCAACACCAAGGAGATTTCCACTGTGGCAGTGGAAACAGCCATTAGAGTAATTAAGTTCCCATACCATAAAGCATGAATGCATGTTATAGGTTTGTATGTATGAAACACAAAATACCGCCAACTAGAGATATTTGAAGGAAAACATGTTTCTTCATAGAGGTGTACAGTCCAGACCTTTCATTTTCATCATCTAATGTAGCTGCTCTAGCTCTAGGTTCTGCAGGCTGAGTCTGCAGTAATTACTTGGGGTGTGTTCATAAAAGCCTGGGAGGCTTTTGGTCTCATCAGATCAGTTTTTCCTGTTCTGTTCATTTGTTTCTCACCTGGTCAGGTATGGTGCTTAGCTTTGGTTCTCTTCCTTTCGCACACATCCAGCTCCACTCATGCAACACCTCACTTTCACATGGATCACCCACACCTTTCATTGATTTGCTGCATTGTTTCTTACTGGTCATTTAAAATAACATGTGGTTAATCATTCTTGGTGTTTTTGGTTCTCTGTTGTTATGGTTTTGACTCAAGCCATGACAAAGTGGAGGCTTGTTTGTTTGATAAACCAAAGCTGTTATGTTTATTCGTAGACGGGTATTTTTAAAATGGAGAAACGCTCTCCTGGAATACGGAGTCAAGCCGAATGTTACTTTCACTATGAACCTATGGTGATGTAGTTTTCTTGGTTCCACGTCTGAGACGTGTAACCAATACAATGCAATGTAAAAGGATGAGCCGGTGACTTTATTTACAACCACAAACTGCTTTTCTGATGTGCCAGAGGGAATGAAAAGGGTATGAACTCTGAGTCGGACCATGTTAGTTCTGTAGTCATTAACTTGATCGTCCCACTAAATGGATAAATGGCATCAGCGTAAACTCCGGGTTGTTGGGAAGTTCTCATTTATGTTCAGTCAGGAACATTTAGTTTCAAAACTGTTTTCCTTCATGTGTTAAAATAAATAATATTCTAATGCTAAATGATCAACAGGTGCATTAAAATCCACCAGAGGAGATGGTAAACATGTAAATAAACCTTTAATATTCTCATCTTCAGCATACATTAACAACACACAATAATAATGTTCTGGTTTGTAGATCGAGATGTTTCCAGATCAAGGTTTGGTCTGAACCAGAGTCTGCAGTGCATTAGCCACCTGATCAGCTGACATGTTATCAACGGTGACGCTGCACTCCTTCCCAAAGTCTGAAAACAAAAACACCAACATTTGCATTGAATCATTTTTTCAAAAATTGCAAATTCTAAGATCTAAGAGCTAAAAACCAAAAGATAACATATTAAAAATGGACAGTTATTTTCTACATTTAATAGAATATCAATAGTACACAGTTGAGGTTGATTGCCTGAACATTTCACTCCAGTGAAGAATAAAGTACTGGTGAGTTTTACAGACACAGCATAATGATAACTAAAACAGGATTTGGAATCAAGCTTTAGGATTTTAGAAGTCCAAGAATTTTTGGGAAAATCCACCACAAAGTGGAAAAACTCCAGAATTATGCTTGAGGTGGTCTGGACTAAACCATATTTACAGTTTATCACAGTGACAGGAAGAGCATTTAATTTGTCTCAAATCACACTCCTTACGTTTACATTGTTCATTTTGATAACACTGTGTCTAATGAAACACATGAATCTAAAGTAAAACAATAAAGCATTTTGCAAATGTTTTACCTGAGAATATGAATGAACTAAAGATAAAAGAAAAGTATATCCACGATACTTACTATGATTTAAAATGACATAATGTTATGTGGATACTAAATCACTGGTCACACAGAACTAAATGTACGAACTATTATACTTCAATCTCTGCCAAACTCATCGGACCATTAACTTTTCAAACCCATCAGCCCTTGCCACTTGCCACATGACTCACCATATCGGGCCCAGAGTTTGGATTGCACACCGGAACATTCTCGGATCAGGATCGGGAAATCTGGGTTTGACCTCTTCAGCGCCACATAGTGCTGTTCCACAAAGTCTCTGCAACACAGGACATGACGCACAGATGACCTTTGACCCCTCAGTTTCCAGATTGAGCATCAATATCTAAACATTAACATCTATATACTAAGGAAGAGGTAAAACTCAGAGTTGGTAACAGTGGACCTCATACTCACTCACTCATGTTATGAGACAAAAACAGAGATTTCCCAAAAAAAGTGACATTTTTAAAAACTCTAGTTTGTGTGAATCTGTGTGAACACCAAAAACAATGAAACTAGAAATTCATGGTATTGTGCCAAAACAAGCCCATGTCAGTTTTCTGTGTTCTGCAAAAATGCATGTGAAACATTAAATATAGGTCATATAGGGGTGTGATTCAGTGTTTTATCTATAGTAAATTAAGATTAGAACACTTAGGATATGAACATATGTATGTGAATTATGGATATATCTACTCAATAGAAAGAATACACTCAACCAACCCTTAACATATCTTAAGTTTACAACTTCTTGCTTCTCAGCTTCATGACAGACGAAAGCCTCTGCCGCATCCAAGAATATCTGGAGTCCACAGTTCAAAATCTATCAAACACAATGGTTGTTTGGGCGTTTCTACCAGGTTGCATGTGTTTTAGCATTGTTTGTTTGGATGCATATTTGGTAAAATGAACGTTTTGTGCAAAATTTAAAACAGCAATTACACAAGTAAATAACCTCAAAATTTAATGAGGGGCTATATCTAGATACCAATTACATAATTACTTCAACGTTTACATTGCTTACGTGCAAGATTACAGTGCCTGCAAAGGTAAACTAATACTTTTTGCATCAATGCCACTCTCACGCCGTTATTTAAAAAGAACATGGATATTCAGGCCAGGTGAACAACATAACGTGGAGTGAAAGACCACTGCAGTGTTTGATGATGGCAGAGGACGAGAGAAAACTTCAGTAAATTGATTTCCATTCAGTGCAGAGGGAGATGAGGTTAAATACAAGCTTTACCTGTAGATGTTATCAATTCTAAGTGTAGTACAGAGCTGATAAAGTTAGATGCTCCATTTCACTGGCGTTAGCATTTCAGTAGTTAGCAACTAGCCTTAAACAGACTCTTCTATACACAGAAGAATACGGAGCTATCACTGATTATCTATACTAAGGTGATCGGTAGCCATTAGCAGATCACTCTGTCATGTTCCCTGTCCTCTTACTTAACCTTTTAACCAGATGACTCCATTACTAGTTAACAGTTAGCTAACACCAGGTCATTCTCTATCATATTAGCCGTTAGCTGTTAGCTGTAGCAGGTCACTCTGACTCTGCAATTAACTCGTAATTTAAAGGTCCTACTGTGTCCGCTCTGTCTAGCTTAGAGCCCCTGCCCAGAACTCACCTGGCCCCCTGGCTGGCTGCAGAAGTTTGGCAGAGGTGGACGCGGATTTCTCTGAGGTTTCTACCCAAACTGGAGCCGAGACTCCTCACTACGGCGGCCGCCATGTTTCTGTCTGTGTACGAAGGACAGGCAATGGGCACTTGCGCCCTCGGAAAGAACTGTCAGGCACCTATTTTGACCAGTTATTACCTGCGATAGTTCTGTCAGGCACAACCACGGACTGGTTCATTTTTAAAAACATTGTTAAGAGAAAATTAAAGTAGTTTCCTTCAATATAAAACGTGCATCCTATAAAGATACTAGATTTCAACTTGAAGTATCAAAAAACAAACAAACGTGAAAATACTCATTGAAACTGTGAATATATTGCACCACAAGTAAAAGGAAATCAATGAGTAAACATTTTTTTTCTGTTACTTACTGATGTGAAAAATGTGACACAGCAACTCTGAGTCATTCCATCACTATTTAATTCTATTTCCTGTACCACCTGCCAATGATCTATGATATAAAACGTAACATTTATGCATAAAAGGGATAGGTGATCTATCCGTTTGCAGTTAGAACAACATGAGACACTCACATAAAGACAGCTTTAATAACATTCTATTTAAACAGGAGCCAATAAGATATGCCACTTCTGAATCAAACTTTATTGAAACTGTGCGTGAACAGACTGTCATGAGCAGAGAAATCATTTCAAACATTGTAAATAAAATCTCACATCAGCAGCTGCATGAGAGCGTATCATTGGAGGATCAGCATCATGTGGTAAAGAACAGACCCAAACTGTCTGCAGCCTCTTAACTAAACTCAGGACAAAAATGTGGTCCAACATTAAATTCAACATGTGCAGTGCAGGCACACATCTTATGACCTGTGGTTATAAAAGCTGGTGGATCGATGTCAACATAAAGTCATCCTCAAAACTAATATGTTTTGATTTTGACATGCATTTACTGTGACGGGTGAATCCTGTGAATCCAGAATGATAATTCTGTCCATGTTTGTTTTTAGTCATAGAAACACCAAGTGAAAAAAATTCCATCGAAGTATTTCACTTACATTTTGAAATATCACATAAAATCTTTTCTGTTCCAATATAGAGAACACTTAAGTCACATGACTGACCAGTGGTTTGCAGTGTCTTTTCTGAAATTCCCATTAAGTGTAAAACTATGGCTGTTAGAACAACAGATAAAGTGGAATGAATCTGAATAAGGACTCAGACCATCATACTTTGTTCATGTTTTCATCTTGTGTCGTTTTACTCGTTGTGTGTTCAGCACTTTTACTTGAGTATGTTTGTACAGTATCTGTACATCTACAGAAGGAAACACCTGGACTGTTTGTCCATATTGTACCATATTCTCGTGTAAATATTTGTAAAACATTGTCTTCATAATGCCCTCACTGTATCTGGTCTCAATTTAGGTGGTCTTGACTACAACACTAACTGGGTGTGAAATCTGCTGATCTGGCAACATATAAAATCCAATCTCCGCTCTGTGATATGAACACATGTATAAACATATGAAAGGCAGCAGCCCAGACTTGGAGCTCCACATCTGTCCCACATCTGTCCACCATGTTCCCTGGATCAGATGATATCTGGACCATCTATCTATCCATAGACTTGAATGTTTTTGTCTCAAGCTCTGTATTTCTGTCCCTGATCATCTTTAGAAATGTTGTTGAAACACATATATAGACACCACATTGATTGCTGAATTGCGTGTAGATTTTTGGCAGATCAAAGATTAAAGAATGCATACAAAAATACAGAAATGGTGCAGTGGCTTTTAAATGGGGCATTAGCAAAAGCAGACTGCAGACAGCTGATCCATCCCTTTAAAATCCTGTATTATTTACACTGACAGTAAGGACCACACCGACAGGAAATACACTGACATTAAGAACAAATCCAGAACACAATAAACATCAGCCACTGCTTTTGAAGCAGCTGGGAATTCTGACTACTATATTAAACCTTTTTCTTATAATATTAAAACTTCCCTGATCTGTAATAAAAAATTTTTCTCAAAATATTAAAACTTCATTCATAAAATATTAACAGCTTTTTTCTTGAAATATACATTTTCTTTTTCTGAATATTACTTTTTCCTGTTAAAATTGTACAACCTTTTACCCCACAAAAAGTTATTGTAGTTAGTTTTTGGAAATACTGTAACTTTTTTTTCCCTAAAAAATATTACATTTTATTTGTCATAACTCTCAACATATTCTGACTTTGCTTTTGAAAAATTATAACTGAATTCTTGCAATATTGCAACATTTTCTCCAAAAATGACAAATATTTTCATATTATGATTTTCCTGTCATATTCTTGCAATATTTAGTTTTTATTCTCTACATATGCATGTTTTTTCCTTTACATATAGTAGTTTCCTTCAGTGTGGTCCTAAAACTCTAACGGAACTTTGAAGTGAAGCGTCTCTGTTCGTTAGCATTAGCAGAAAGTGAGCAAGCTGCACATGCGACGTGATGAAGCAGCTGAACACCTGTGCAGGTGTGTCAGAGTTTATAGGCCGGTCCGCCTCGGGTTAGTTCTTTTGGGCTTCCTCAGGACGTCCTGCCGCCGCCGTTCATTCAGCAACTCCTGGATCCGTTTGTTCTGTGTTCGCTCTCGAAATGGCGGCATGCGTGGGACAAAGTAACTCTGTTGTCCCCTGCTGACGTCAGCATCCATTCCTACAATCCGGTATGATACCTCGTCCACTGAGTTCTTTTGCTTCTTTGGGTCCAAAAATGATAATGAGGATGATGTTGGTTCAGTTTGTGTTAGATTTGCTTTATTCTGGAGGCTCTGCTCCTCTGATGATCCGTCAAGTGATGATGATGTCGGAGTGGCACCTTCATCAGGACCAACCCACGATGTAACATGGCCTATAGTAGGAGTTGTAGTTTTTTTCTTGAAGAGATATGGTGGAGCAGTTTTTCTTGGCCGTCTTGTTGTTGTGGTTGTGGTTGTTGTGGTTGTTGTTGTGGTAATGGCAGGAGGTGGTGTTGAGGGGGCAACAAAGGAAACAGAAGCGTCCTCGTAGGACGAATATTCATCGTAATCATCGTAGTCAACGTAGACAAAGTCAGTGCTGTCCTTGATAGGAGGGGGTTGAGTCACAGGAGAGCTAATGATATCAGACGAGGAGGAGGTGGATTCTGTCGTCAAACTCCATGAGCTGAAAGATGATGAAATAGAAAAGGAAATGAGACCAGATCTACACAAAACCAGATAGACTCACATACCTCAAACCTGAAGAAATACTACAAACTAGAGAACCCTGATAATTAAACTTTGATCACTGATCACCTGATTCTGCTGATGTCTGCCAGTGAATGAGCAGTAAACCTAATTCTGTTTGATCGCGATACACCACCAGGCTTAATACTTATGTGGAATCCAAATTTACACAAATAAATTACTATACCTTTTTTTTCTTCTTTTTACTACCACTGTCGAAACATAGTTCAATAAAATGTTGTTTGCTCTAATGTTATGTCACAAATAAATATACAGTTAAGATAATGAACTTGATGCTGTTTCGTCTTTGTGGAAAACTAAAGTCAAAATAGCATGAATATGGGATCCACCATGTTGCCTCTGCATCCTTATGTTGATATAATATTACAGTGAATATTGGAAATTATCCAGTAATAAAGTGGTTTGTATAAATTCTAGCCGGGGAGCAAGATTCTTTGCCTTATTGTAAAAGTTGTTCAGTTGCTGAGTTGTTCAGTTTCAACAAGTAACAATATTAAATATTAAAGCTGTTTGTTGTCACAAGCGCTTCAATTTAAAATAGTGGTGACACGGTTGGTCCTCTAAGCCCTGCCTCCAGGCCTATCTAACAGGAGCATTTCCTGATCATAACCCAGGAAAAAGCTGGCGCTGGTCTGAAAACTGTTTTCCAGCTGAGACAGTTCTCTGGCTGAAACACAAAGAACTGGCTCCAGATTCACCCCTGGCTCTGATGTTTAGATTGACCTTATCTGACTCTGCTCTAGTGTATCGGGGGTGAGTCTTTAATTGAGGTACAAAACTGAGGAATCAATCACTACATCCCTGTTCATTTGGCAAACAGTGACAGTAATTTGAAGTTGGAGGTTGGTGTCATTGCTTTATCATTGGAGGTCCATCCGTTTTCTGGTGTTTATCTGGGTCTCAGGGATAGCAGTCAACATGCCCCTCCCCTTCTAGCTCCTCTGAGGTGACACTGAGGTGTTCCCCAGTCACCACCAGGGGGAGATCTGATGACATCAGAGTTCCTCTCTTCAGCCAAGAGTCCATGTCTTGGACTATTGAATGTATGGTCACTTTTACACAGAGATCTTGCAAAAAAGGTGAGATAGTGATCCCACCTTTTTCCTCCACTGATTGATTTACACTGACAAGCCAAGGGAGTAACAGAGGTGAGACAGGCTGGACTTTTACACAGGACCTGCGTTCTGGAATCAAAGGGGTGGTGACGCAGCACAGCGTAGAGTGCGCATATGGAGACACTTGCATGGACTTCGTGGCAGCTGCCATGGGTCCCATGGCTTAGTGCCAGGGGTAAAAATGGCATGTAGCTGCAGTACCCACAGCATCCCTGGCACAAAGCCGTGGCACCTGGGGCAGCTGCCACAGAATTTGTGCCAGTGTCTCTCAAGTACGGGGGTCGCCACCATCAAAACATCACACCTTGGTTATGGAAGGAGATGTATTCCTTTTACATAGTGCTCCAGAATCATGATTCCACATTTATCATGACTCTGTTACTACCTCCACAGGTGTTACAGGGCCGTGATAAAGGTGGGACCAAATGATCGCACCTTTTCATTTACACAGACGTCATTCTGGAAAAGTGGCGAAATATTCCCGTCGCAGAAGTGCTGTGTAAAAGGAGCTTCTGTCTCAGGACACATCTACAAAGTTGATGACTGATGTTCTGGTCCCATGTGCTCTTGTGAACACCCTGATGCTCAGACATGGTATTTGTTACTGATAAACTGGGATGGTTCAGAATTCCAATAATAGAAGGCTAATGAGGTTCAGGTCAAACCAGTTTTCCCAATCAGACCTCCTCTTGTCTCACCAATGCAAGTGTTCAAGTCTCTCAATAGAGCAACTGAGTCCCCAGAGAATGGGATGGGGCTTTCCCTGACCTTACCCAGAAAGTCCAGGGAGCTGAAATACTCTTAAGTAAATACAGACAATAGTCAGTGATAATTTCCCCACACAAAGGGATGGGGAAACAACCCTTTCATTTACCAGATAGAACGCCGGTGGGGAAATGACTCAAGGGTCAGTTCAAGCAAAAGTGAACATCAACGTGAAAAAGTACATTTGCACACATCATTTATCAAATGGGCTCATTTTTTAGCTAAAAATCTCTATTTTATGGAACTGTTATCCTTTTTAAAATGCCACTTACACAGTACAGAAGTTCTGAACCTTCTGCGAGGCTGCATTAAATGAACAAAAATACATGAAAAGACTGTCTATCACTTTAAGAAATTAAAATTCTGAATGAGGAAGTTTGTGAATTCAGACACTGGTCACATTTAAAAAGACTATTATTGAACAGGTACTGAGAAATTGCTCTTTTTTTGTCATTTACATATATCAGTATGGACCACCACAAGTTGTAAATAACACTGTGTTAGTATTAAATACATTAAATAAAACATTGTGATTATATCTAGCTTGTTTTAAAAAATAAGTCAACATTTTGGGTGATGCATACACTGGTAAAGAGAATGTTACTTTGGCAACATGTCTACGTGTTACCACATTCTCATGTCAATAAAACCGAGACTTTTCAATATTTTACTCCGAAATTTATTTTCAGCATAGTTGAACATAATATCTAAAAGGTTTTGTCCAACTTGATATCAATTTCTATCAAGAACTGCATGTTTTAAATGTTTGCATGAAGTTGTCTGTTTCAAGTCCATGTGTTACAGAGCAGTATTTGGAAATTTTTCACCTAAAACATTTATATCCTCAAATTTTGTTATACATAATGTTAAAGTGCTTATAAATACCTACTCAAGTATATATATAATACATGCATATAAGTTACTCTGCTTACATGACAGAGACTGTTGAACACAAAATGTGTCCACGTGTTACCGCTTGATCAGATCCTAAAATAAATTCTCTGCAGACACTGGATCAGCAAACAACAATCCAAAAAGAAACATTGCCTCACCTTTTTGTAGTCGGTGGAATCAAGGTATTGGCTGCCGTTGGAATCGTGGTGCTGGCTGTTGCTGGAATCATGGGGTTTGGGGTCAGTGAAGTTGTGTTGTTGCTGGTCAGTGAACTTGCGGTATTAGTGGTAGATGGAATTATGGTGTTGGTGGTTGGTGGACTGGTGGTGTTGGTAAAGTTTCCTTCACTGCAGGACTTGCAGCACATCAGTCTGTATCCAGGGATCGAGCAGTACCGACTCAACACCTCCATTCTGCAGAATACTGACCGGTCACCACGACAACGTTGCCCTGAAAACACGAACAAAGAGAGCTGTCAGTGGGTGAAAACACACCAGAGCTTACAATTTTTAAAGGTTAACAGGTTCATCAAATTCTGGAAGATCATTCTAGTGTGTTTTTTTTCTTCAGGTCAGAAAATATAACAGATGGAACTACTGTTGTGGTGTTGGAGCACCCTGAACTCATTTTAAGGATGTACAACAAACAAATCCCCTGCCATGTTGATCTTTCACCAGAATAGACAAAGAATGTAAGTTTGGAGAAAGGACAAGTATTTTACTGAGGGAAAAAGAAAAAAATGGTGCTTGTGTTTTTGCACAGCACGTACAGTTTATACTTTACTGTTCTGAGAATATGTGCAACATAAAACAGACAACTGATACTGTAAAAATACTCATCTTTGTTACCACAAATTAGTTTATTTTACTAAAAACATTGCTTTTTTACGTAATTGTTGTAGTTACAACAAGATAAGAAGTCAGAGAAGTGGTGGGAGTCTGTTTACTGGAAGAGGTCTTTGGGGCAGGGAAGTCTGGGTTGGTCCTGGACAGCCACTGGATGATGGAGTTCTTCTGGTCACCTGTGAAACACAGACACGCATCAGCTTCAACTCCCAGAAGCCCTCAGTGAACATACATGGCAGGTCTGTGATTGGCTGATGCGTACCGTTGCAGGGCAGGACCATGCAGGTGCGGGATGTGGTTGGTTGAGGCTCAGTGCAGTTTCCAGATGAACCTTCAGGACTCAAACAGGCGACCTGACGCTCCTGGGTACCGTTCCCACAGGTCGCTGAACACTACACACAAACAGACATTCACAGAAATAATCAATATGGACTGGTCAAACACAGAACATATGAAAACAGAGTAAAAGATGCAAGACGAAAACTAAAAGATGCAGCAGGATGGAAATTAAGTAACATTAACAGATGCAACAAGACAAAACATGTCAAAGACAAAAATGACAGAAAATCAAACTGAGATAACAGCGAAGTAAGACTGACACTAAAATTATATAAAAGATATTAAATGAATGTAAATGGAATGATAAAAAAAAACAAAACAACAACATATACAATGAAAACATAAAGACTATTCAACATCGATGTGATCTCATACCGGCGTCCATGGTCCAGATCTCCAGGTAGGGGGGCAGGGTTGGCGATTGCAGGTTCGTTTCCCTTCAGGTCGAGGGTCACCACAGAGTTTACTGTTCACTGAGCGCTGCTCTCCATTGCTGGACGCCTGCTGACAGCTCACCCAGCGCCGCTGCCATCCGGTCTGACCACAGGAGGCGCTGCAGGCCTCCCAGTCTCCGGTCAGCCAGCTGGAGGGGGAACGACACAGGTCAACACCGTCACAGGTCAATGCTTTCCTCATCTTTACCCCCCCCCCCCAAAGGGGAGGCGAGGGTTTTGTTTTTGTTTTTGTTTTTTTGTTTCTTCGTTTGTTTGTCTGTCTGTTTGTCTTTCAGCAACTTTACACAAAAATTACTGGACCAATTTCCATGAAATTGTCAGGAAAAGTGAGTGGTGGTCAAGAATAGATCCCATCAAGTTTTGGTGAATGTAGGTCAAAGGTCAAGGTCAAGGTCACCAAAAATGTTTTTTGTAATGATAAGAGATAGGACAAACCAAATAAAACGTTTGCGAGGGGCGGAGTTTGTTGTGCCTGACACCACTTATTTCTATTTGGAACAACAAAAATGCTCTGTACAAAAACAAAAGCAAAAGAAAAAACCCACATTGTCCTTCTCATATGATTCAATATTTTAAATTGAGTGAGTTGCTCAGAAGATTTTCTTGTTTTTTGAAATTTTTCACTGCTTCTGCAATCAGTGACAGGCACAACATGTCATCATTAGGGATCAATTATCAGAGCGGATACTCACATTTTTATAAATCTTCATTGATCAGTTTTTTGGTCAGATATCAAAAAGGATTAAATTTTTACTGTAAATGTATACAGTATATTATGAGTCTTGCTGATGACTGATACACCTGGTATCAGCATTAGTATCAAAACAAGCAAATACAGAAAAAAAAAAACATTTGTAGATCTGATAATCTCTTAAATGCATAGTGTCATAAGCTTTATTCAAGAGGAAGGTGCCCTGATGTTAAAAATAGTAAAATCCACTTCCGTTCAACTTTAGTGAAACCACACTTAAGAAACCCAGTGCTGTTGATTGGTGCGCAGGGTAACGCTGCCTCAAATCTGCTTCAGTGTGTTGGTTGGTTTCACTGAAGATGAAATGAAGATGAAGATTAAATGAGAACTGCCAAAAGCCAAATACTATGACTTCATCATAAGTCTCAAACAATGCATTTCATCTGTTTTCAACTATGAATAAAAACCTTCATTCAAAATTTGGAAAAATAACCTTCACTGTGAGCAGCAAAAATGTGAACAACTTAATGACAAACACACCAACAGAAAACATCAGCAGTCCAGATGGAAGGTGTCACCGTGGCAACCTGTGGTGTAGTGCGTTACTGTGGAAACCTGTAGTGCGTTACCTTGGCGTGCTGCAGGCATCAGTGTTGCAGCTGCGGCTGATGGCTCTCGGTTTGTTGATGTTGCCACAGAACATTCGATGAACCATCTTCCCGTCAGCCTTCCTCCTGCAGCCGAACCTTGTGTACTGTTTCCCTGGCAACCAGACAACACAGCTTACCATGGCGCTGTTTCCATCGTAAATTTAAAAGTCCAAAGTTATCCTTCTATCGGCCTGTTTGAGTGCGAAAAATTAACTGAAACTCACATCATATTAGTAAAATGTGGAGATTAAACCATTCTAATTTCAAAATAATTTAAAAACTATAGACTGAAATAATGAATATTACCTACACTACGATATGCAAATCGGTTTTCAATGTTAGTAAAACTCCTTCCAATCCATGGCATCTGGCTTCAACTTTTACATTATTTTCACGTTTTATAATTTTTAACTTTTATGTAGTTTATGTCTTTAACATCATTTTCATTTTTTTTTCTTTATACTCTTTAAAAATCTAAGGAGTAATTACATGTATCTGTATTAAAATATAGGTAGTGAAAGGAAAATGTTGAAAATAAAAACTCAAGTGAAGAACAAATATCTGAAAAGTCTGCTGAAGTCCAGTAATACACAGTAGTATTTATA
>JAPTYQ010000007.1:7229911-7242155 GCA_029814465.1 Ostorhinchus cyanosoma | reverse complement strand
CCACTCCCCCTCGATGCTAAAGAGAAATGGGACACACTACCCCTCTGAAACTTCACTCCAAATGTAGGGGTAGGGACAAAATGTAGGGGAAGGGGGAACTTTGGGACGGGGCCCAAAATTACTAATATCTTCCAAAATATTGGTCCTATCAATTTTCCTTTTTCAATAGTCTGTTCCTTGACCAAAAATACATGAGTTTGACAAACTGCAGCAGTTTTGTGCAGGATTTTGTGTGATGGCCGAGACACACACACAGAGTCCACTTCCCTTTTATGATATAGCTAATAGAAAATGAACAGATGTCAATGTTTTGTGTCAGTTATTATGAACAATAATATATTATATCATATGTATAGGTTTTTATGTTTTTTGTTATCAGATCCAATAACTTTACCTAACACGCTCCCAATTTATACAATCATTACAGAAAATGTTTCTTATTATCCTTTTCGTACCATATATCAGACATTTTACAAAAGGAAGACATGAATCTACTCAATATGAAATGAGTCGTCTGCTTTAATATTAGTAAAACTAAATGACATGAATTTAATTAAATCTAGAACACATTTTAATGAGAAATACTGGTGAGAGGAAATAGTATTTTCACACATATAGAGCAGTCATGTTTCCAGTATGGGTTGGATTGAGATGAATAATAACATAATAAACATCCTGTGTTGTCTTTCACATTCAACCAAGTATAAGCCCTGATCTCACCAGTTGTTGGACGTCTAAGGCCAGAGACTTAAACTGCAAACTGCTGGAGTTTCTGAGCTCCTCGGAGAAAACAGCGCCCTCTGTGATCACCATCCGCCCGTTTTGCTGCACGGGCTCAACGGTACCTGGGCAGCAACAATAATATTAATTTCCACAAATCAATACATGAAATGAAAATTTGTGATGATGGGGCTGTTCAATAGACATATGCAAATCTGGACACTGTGAAACCAAAACGTCTCAATCTCTCTCTCGACTTGTGTGGCGCTTGTGAACATATGAAAAAGTGATATCTAGTGTTGTCATTAAATATGGACAAGCTTTAGAAGGAGGAGGTACTGGATGAACTTGAACACAGAAGACTAGTGTTTATATGTTCCATTTACAACTGAAGGTAAATGATAAGTTTCATTTTATTCATGTTTATTATGATCAGTATCTAAATTCCATATATTAGTCATGATGTCATTTTTTCCAATCCCTAAGTTATTTTTATGTCTAAACTAAACTTAATGTTTGTTATGACTTTATCTTGCCATAAGTAGAACCGTTATGCAGATTTTTTTGTTGTCAGTGGTAGTTGGCATCCACAAATTTCATGCATGCATGTTGCTTTGGAAATTGAAGGATTCAAGTTGTCATCTATTTGATCAGTTTGTTTGTTATGAGTTATTTGGTGTTAAAAATGTGCAATGGATGGCTGTAATGACCATTTTCTGATCAGAATTCCTCATATATCTCTCCTATCACAGTATCTATAATTTCTATAATCATCTTATTTTGACTCATCAATACATTTGTCCTTGAATCCAAGTGATTTTTGTTTAATTCATCATTTTTAGTTTGGTTGTTGACATTCTGTTTGACACAGCTGGTGGCAGAGGAGGAAGGTATTGTGTTTAAGAGTTCATTTACACCAATTTCTGAAGTTACATGTTTGCTAATAAGCCAATATTTTTGCATGAAGCTTAATTTAATTTACATAAAAGAAAATGCAGCACATTCAATCAATCACAGTTAATCCTGAAATAGGAATTGTGGTTATTGGGAACTGAGTGAAACTAAATCAAATCTGAAACATGTGTGGCTAATTAGATAAACTACTTTTATGAAACATAGGCTTGATTATAAGAAACTCAGTTCACCTTCAGGCCTGAGGCTCATCCAACACACGACGATCAGTCCAACACAACAGATAAAAAGAAGAACAGAGACGACGCTGAGGAGAAACTCCAGAGATGACAGACGCCGCCTCATCCTGACAACAACAAAAACAAACACAATGATCACAACAAACACAAAGTTAAGAACAGTGATGACAACAACAACGATACTGTTTTACACAAGTGTTGCTTATACATAAAGAAAATGAAAATCAATTAACGGGTTAATAAATGTCAAAATTAGCTTGAAAATTAGCCAGAATTTTATGTCTAAATATGTGCTGATTCATATTGACTCTTTAGGCGCCAGAGGGTCTTTTGTTTTGTTTTTTAATATTCAATTTGATATCAAGATTATAAACAGCTATCTGTTTCATTCAGTTACATTGCTAGTCACAATATTATAACTTTGGCATTTAGAGGATTAATATATTTGTAAATCATATCTGATGTCTTGTCTTTGATTCAACATTTCTCATAAAAACTAAAATGTATAAATGAATGTAAATTGATTTCAAACTCAGTCTAATTATTCATGCATAAAATGACTAAAACTACATTGAAAACAAAAATCAAACTGAAAGAAAAAAAATTTAAATACAACATCCATGAGCCTCAGCTGTTACCATGGAGACAAGGTCTCAGACCGTAGAGTGTCATCAGTAACTCTAGAGTTTCTTTTATTCTCTTTTAGTCGCGTGTGTTCTTTACCGACCAGTGTGTTTTCACAATCTTTCTGTGGTCGTCATACTTTTACCTACGCTCTGATTGTACTGTTCAAAGGTAAATCATGTGACTTCCTGAACAAAAAGACAATAATGAAAGAAATGGTGTTAAAACCAAGAGAACCAACAAGATTCAGAGTGATCGCTCAGTTTACCTGGATATTTTCTTCTTCTATGGTTCTTCAGACTGCAGAATCAGATGAGGGTTCGTCAGCTGTGATCAGTCAGCTGAACTCAGAGCAGCTTTATGCATCTGAAAAATGATTAATGACTCATTATCTGCTGATAACCCATACTGCCCCTGATAATTAATACAGCCTCTGATAATCAATAATGATATCTGTGCTATGACATCGGAAAACGGGAAGCCACTGAGATATGATATAATATTTCATATACATTTTCATATAACAAGGCTCTCCTTTAAGTTATAATAACTTGTTGTTAAGATTTTACATTGCTTTCTTTTCCTTTTTTTTAAGATTGTGTTTCTTAGGTGGTGTTTTTTCTTAAAGTTAAATTAATATGTTAAGTTGCAATATGTGTGTCCTTTCAAGATATTGTTCACTATGTTGTGTTGCACAACACAACATGTTACAATTCACCGTGTTATGCTGTTTTTTATGTCACATTGCATTTTATTTACATTTAACTTGGAGATATTGTATGTTGTATTCTAATTCATTGTGTTATGTACTTTCACTGTACTTTCAATTAATTTCATCTAATAATTAGACCAGAGTAGAATGTAGTTTTTTTCCCCTCTTCCATCTTTTCCTTCCATCCTTCCTTGTTTACTTTCCAAATTCCCAATGTTAGTATTTGATTTGATTGAAAGCTTTTCAGACACTTGTTTCAACAACAGTAAAGTGGTATTTTACTTTTTCCACCTCCACATTTGTTCCCATAAACCCAACCTTTTTTTATAACTCATTAAAAAAAGTGCTACTGTACATTGGTAATAATCTACTGCTCGATTACAAGGGATAATGTTAATGTAAAACCAATAAATTCACCTGTTGATTACAGTTAATGTCAGTGATATTTGCCTCTCCCTAGACTTTCCTGTTTATTGTAGTTTAAAGTCCGACTGCAGTAAAAGTGTTGGATAACACATTCACACCCATTCACAGGTAAATCTGACCACAAACAGTCTGTTAGTGCTCTGATTTTATTTCTTTTACATAATGAATATAAAACAACAGAACGGGACAGTCAAAGATTCAAATACAATTAAATGAACAACATGTAAAACATATAGTTAGTATTATTTTAGTGAACCAACTGAGATCAGAGCAGGTTTGACTGAACATTATCATAAACAAAAAGCTTCTAAACTTCACTGACTTTTATAGGACTTGTGTTTGTTTTATTCTTCCAGGCATACAAGCTTAAAGGAATCATCTTTGATCTAAATCTCTTAAAAATTATTTAAAAGATAAAGTAAATATAAACCGGGGAACCATCATCAATCTGGAGGATTTATGGCAAAGTTCAAGAACAAACATTTTTTGTATAAAAACGAAGATGTTATTGAAGAATATATATATTTATTAAAACAACATGTACAATTAATAATAATAAAAAAAGTAAAATTGTTTAGATTTAAGAAATCACTTACTCTCATTCATCATCATTAGTTCCAGTCAAATGACTCTAAATGGATCTAATCAGGTCATGTTGTAACTGATTCCCAGCAGAAGGAAACACATTGAAGTGGCATGTGTTACGATATGATAAGACTTCAGAATACAACAAGACCAAGTATTTTTATCAGTGAAGCAGATCTGTAGATGATATGAAAGTAGAACACAAATGTTTGTATAAATCAGAAGATCTCAGTGGTGAAGAACACAGGATGCACATGTTAACCAGAGAAATTGCATCAAAAATAGTGAATGTGAGTACATTCAGTCATATACAATGGAACCTCATGAATGAAACAAAATATCTGACAATTATCACAGCTTCAGAGACAGGTTTAACAGTAGATGGCACAGTCTTTGGTATATGTGGTTTCTATGGTGATTCCAATTACTTCATTCATCTGTGTTGTATTAGTTGTGAATGGCGGTCATAAAAGAAATGTTTTTAATATTTAAGCGTCCAACTCCACTCATTATAACATTATATTAAGATTATCACATGATAATGTTTGATTTGTGTTTATTTTTGATTAATCTGCACATTTTTTATATACATTTGTGTCAGTACTTTTTTACTGAACACAAATATTACAATGCACAGAAGCACCATTTAATGTGTCCAGCACAAAGTAAATTTTTTACCTTTTTTTCTCAGCGCAAATAACAGCATCATCAGTTATTTGAGTGGAATGATGGACTTGTTGTAATCTAGGCATACTGTTTTGCATAAAACTGAAAAACATAATAAAGAGAAGAACAACATTCGGAGCACCTACACATATGAGAACAGAAGACACTGTATTAGACACAAAAACTATAAATGAGACTACGTTCATTTCATTATTAGATCTATTTAACTACATCATTGCTAGAGTTGGTTTGATGTGAGATTTTCATGTATGAATTATATTATATGTTGCGTTGTCGTTCAATTTGTCATAACCCCAGTGATTAAAAAAATACAAGGACCATAACTACAGTCATAATGATGTTCCTATGTTAAATCATGATGGAGTAACTTGACTCCAAAGACGAGTGGATCAGATCATTTTAACAATGTCTTTCCAGTGGAAATGTATGCAAAGCTATTTACATTTTTTGGGTTTTGATTTTGGTTACCATAGTCTGGTTACTTCTTAGACTTACAATAAAAATATTCATTTCATTATTTAATGATACTAGATACATTTATTCTAAAATGTCAAACAAATTTGAAGAAAATCCTTGACAATTCTTTAAAAAGAATAAATGTTGTACACATGTTGTCATCAGCTGGCTGGGCATGATTAAAGTACTGAGTGTAGTGTGGTCAGAAAGTGGCACTATAAGCTACATTACAGTCATCTATAATAAATTGAGTACAAGAAGTAGTGGCTGCAAACAAAACCAGCTGTTTACCAACCACCCAAAATTCAGAAGTAGTACAAAAACAAATCCAGTTCCATTGGCCAATATTGGTGCTACATGTGTACCATAAACTCCATCAGTGCTATACGTGTGTGAAAGTATTAGACCCATTCTATCACAGGTATAAATAATTTATGGTTCATGACATCTGGAACAGAAGAGCGGAGGTTATGTTTTCATCAGAATTGGTCTGTTTGTTTATCTGTTAGCAAGATAACTCAAAAAGTTACGGACGGAGGTGCTTTTCTAGTTATGGCCTTTAAATAAATTTAATGTAAATGCTATGTTGGGTATACTTTTTATAGAATTAAGTCTTAAAAGTTTTTAAAACACTCAAGCTAACATTACGTGTAACATTAGCAGAAGAGCTAACAAAAGCTAACATTAGCATGCTAGCAGCAGTTTGTCAGTTCAGTCATGCTGAGGGGATATTTTACCCAAAAGTATTGTCTTCGAAATCTAAATCATATCTAGCATTTAGGAAAACATTCATATCTAGAGACTCAGTTTACTTACTGAATATGAAAAGTGTAGCTAGCCTTTTATTTAATTAGCACCGTTTAGTAGAGCTACCAAAGATGTACCAAAGAAGGATGTAGTTATTTAATAAGAAATAACGTGAATGTCCATTTCTTTGGTAGTAAACCTAAAGATAACATTAATGCATTAATACAATCTACGATATATTAGATTAGAAGTATTGGTGGCAGGAAGTAGTATTTTGGCATTTAGAGAAAAAATCAGGTTTTGGATACAGATCGGACACATGGTGAGGATAGTGACTAATAATGTTGTCAAAGCTCTAAGATCAACTCCACTGTCTTTCAACAGGCTTGAAAGATGGAATATTGACGGATTCCAGTTGACTCTGAATGTTTGTTCAATCATGTCAACATCAACTCAAGACAGTTGGTAGATGTTATTGATCATTGGCTCTGTCTCCTCTGCATCAGGACGGCGGTCTGAGAGGACAAAACGAGGCAGAGTTAGGGCTGTAATTGTAAGTAAATTGTCTGTTTGCAGTAGCTCATCTCATGTGGGTATGAACAGAACCTCGTTGGCCATGTTCCTCCTCTTCTCGCTTGAGTTTATCTCCACCTCTAACCTCCTCGTCCTCTTCTTCTTCTTGGCACTCATTAATGTTTCTGTACATTGACTTAAAAAGCAGAAAAGCAATGTTCAGGTGATCACTGTGCAGCGAACTGTGCATTTAATGGTAATTTAAAGACACATTCACCAACTATTACAACTCAAATAATCAACAAAGGCAGTAAAATTCCACATATATTTTCTTCCAGTAATAGATATATTTTTGTGTAAAACTAGACTGAAGCACAAATAGAAGTGACTGATTCAACTTCCAATTACAGTACAAAAGTAGACCTTTGAAGCACATTTGTATGAAAGTAAACATACAATGGGTTAATATAATGTAAAGACAATTTAAAACAACTTCTAATCAAATCAAGAACAATAGACAACGGAGTAACTGGAGTCTTTTAAAGCTCGTCATATGAAGCTGTAAACATTCCAAACAGGGAGCGTCGGAGATCCAGGGGTTTGGCAAGTCCTCACCTGATCTTTCCGATGTGGCATTTTGTCATCGACGGATGGAAGGAGCCTCCTGATGAGCTGCCCAATCGTTTTGAAGGTGGGTCTTTGTGTGGCCTCCAGATTCCAGCAGAGAGTCATAAGTCCATACCTGACATAAAAAAAAGACTTTATTTAAATCATAACTGAGAAAAGAGCACAGGCGTTAACATATGAACAAATGAACTTAGATAAAAAAAAACAAAACAAATAAAAACTAAAGATAAAATAAATAAAGGTTAGAAAGTTCCTTCCACTCCTTTGTCATCTGCCACTAAAGGTTCAGATCTTGGGTTCAGCAGCCTAAATAGATAAGTCCAGACTTCACTCCCCCCTCCATTGTGTCCTGGTTCTGCCTGTGTGGTTGGGAATGAAACATCCCAGACACCTGTGGGGGGAACTTATTTCCACCATTTGTATCCAAGGATTTATTATTTTGGTTCCCATCTACGGTCTGAGTGAATGCAGTAACACAGGTGGAATGATAGACCACCACTGCCAAAGCCACAGTCTGCTTGGCCTTCCAGTCCCTGGGAACTGCCTTTGGAGTCGCCACATTCAGCCAAACTCAATATGACTGACTTTACTGCTGGTGTTCAGTACCAGGTTTGGCAAATGCCGCCATGACCAGTACCAAACAACTTTATGGGCACAATTCATTCTGCTACTTTGGCTACAGAGGCGCTGAATGTGATCCATTTGGACTCAGTGTGTCTCAGTCGAAGCTCTGAATTAAAGATCCCACTGTACATTTGGAAGCACTGAGGCTGAACAGAATCGTAACTCACAGTCACATCCAACTCATTCCCCAAGTGTCAAAGACATGCAACCACAAGTCTGGCGACATAACTCCAGATTGAAATGGGTGTTAGAGAAGGTTTCAATTTCCAACCTTCAACCACCTCAGCCAGGGACTTCAACAAGAACAATAGTGTACAACAGCACTTTTCCTTTTTTCACATTTTTTTTTAACTCTTGAATCTGTTTCTCATCAATTCTCTCATCAACTTGTCAGATTCTTACTTTTCAACATCCTTGTAGAACAGCAGGGTAGGTCTACTGACCAAATAATCCTTGTATTCAGTGTGAATACACTCATCATCAGTATCTCTACATGTCTTAGGCATGACTTAAGAATTATGTAATGATAATATTTGGTCATTTTTAAAGAGATTTTGAAGAATAATTACTGAATGGAATTTTTTTACATAAAGTTTTACATTGAAAATATTAATATTATTTGCTCACATCTCTGCTGGAGCGAAGTCGGGTTGATCCATGTGGCGGCCATCTTTAATCATCTTGTAGAAGTTGGTATCCACAGCAACGTTTGGATATGGACTTTTACCTGGAAAAGTAAGTGATAAAAGTAACAGAGTGTGCAAGGAATGTCTTTGAACCAAAGCTTCAGACTCATAGTTACGGTCTTTGGATGCAATTAAGGTATTAACAATACATAGAAATAGTCCATATATTCCAGTCCTTATGATCAATAAGAAAAGTAATGAACCGAAGAGCTGCAACATAATTTGCTGAGGTAATAACAGGCATTGCCATGGTTACCAAGAGAGAAGATCTCCCAGAGCAGGACCCCATAAGACCAGACGTCACTCTGTACAGTGTAAACACACTGAAAAATACTCTCAGGAGCCATCCATTTAACAGGAAGACGAGCCTGTTCCCAAAAAAATGCAGAAGAACGGGTGCTGTTTCATAACAAAACACACAGGAAGACTTCACAATAGAACATGTGACGATTTGGTCTTCAGTACTTGTTTATGTGGAACAGACAGACACTCACATTTCCCTGGACAATGTAGCTGTCATCATTGCGAATGTCTCTGGCCAAACCAAAGTCACAGATCTTTGCAATGCGACGGTCGGTCAGCAGGACGTTCCTTGCTGCTACATCTCTGTGGATGCACTGAAATCAAACACATAAACAGACAATGAGAATGATCTCGGATCAGTTTGACTATTTAATAAACAGTATAGGGACAGAGGTTAACGAACAGTAATGTAGTGGTTGAGTTTGAGGGGCTGATTGTGTCATCCATTCATTATGAGTCAAATGAACAGTCAGCATTATTAGACCATTATGTCATATGTATGTGTGTGTTTTTCTCTTACATTCCTGGTGGACAGGAAATCCAAACCCTGAGCCACCTGATACGAAAACCTCACGAGCTCTTCAACTGACAGACTATGTGTCAGAACACCTGAGAAGCAGACATGATGATCAGCTACGACTTCAGGTATTTACATGTGCAGATGTGTGTCCAGGTGTGTGTTGAGGCTGTTACCTGACTGTGTTTGCCCTGGACTCAGAACCGGTTGCATCTCCTGATAGTCTGAACAACACGAGATCCCACTGTCACTAGAACACACACATCCAGGTACGTTAAACTACTACTATTAACGGTTTAGACGTTGAAAAATATATGTGGATGCATAAGTTTAAAACTGTTTTAATGTGAAAGTCAAGTGTGTGATATTTAGGATGAACTGGAAATTCATATTCCTCATTATGTCGTCTTTGTTGTACAGTCACTTCAAAATTACAATTGAGTTTTCATTCCCTTATATCTACAGGTGGGAGCAGATCCATTGTGTTTCTACAATTGCTCAAGAGAGAAACCTGAAACTTCACCTCTAGATGTCACTAAATATCACACATGAAGCCTTCGAGTTTTTGTTTATGTTTATTATTGTTGTTTCAGACCTCCGGAGTCGTGCATTCGGACTCTTCATGTTCTTGTAGAAAACGTCCTCTGTTGTTTCGCCCACATTCAGAATCGATTCCATGAAATCCTGAGCTTCAGACCGCAAAAAGTTGAGCAGATCGCCATGGCAACAGTACTCCGTGATCATCAACATGGGCCCTACAGATCACAGGTCACATCCTGAAGTCAGAGGTCAGGTCAGACCTGGGACACTGTATATCCATTCTATACCAAGAACTTGCTTTGTTCTATGTGAATGAAAATACTACCTCCTTTAACATGTATCTATAATGCATTTACAGCAGTTTCTGAGCATTTAAGACAATGAATAGAAAAGTTTTATTTAAACAACTGCAGCTCATTTGAACTAAAGTTAAAGTTGTTTTAAAAACCTCATGGGTTTGACAAACAATAATGTGGATGCTCAGTTATTGTAATTATTAATGAAAATGTAGGACTGTAGCACCATTGGCACCATATACACAGTACGAGACACTGTACAACAGGGAAAAAATTATAATTACTTGATAATAAATAATGTGACTAGTCTATTTTATCACTAGCAAAGCTAAAGAATTTCATTAAATCTACGACACATTTCATTTACAAATACTGATGACTGGAGGCAGTATTTTCACATATATAGAATAATAATAGGATCCTGTTCCACAAAGCATAAAGTCTGTAAATTCTGAGCTTTATTTAATGCTGAAATGAGTCAAACTTAGGGTCTGCGGTTTCATAAAGTAAATTCAGTTAAAGTTTTTTGGTCTTTTTTTTTTTACTTCCATGGAATTAAGTCAACACTGCCTTTTAATAACCTGTTCCCATTGTGCATCATTGTCTCTTAGGTCCATTCATGATATCTTTTTCATTCATCAGACACTGAATTCAGAATTGAACAGACTGTGAACAGCTGTTATAAAACCGAAACACATGTAACACGTCAAAGTTTGTCGAATCTGCTTTGTGAAACAGGATCCAGATCAGGTAGAGCCACAAACTTTAATATCTATCATTAATCACGTAACTGACGTCACCTCCTCGAGTGCATGCACCCAGCAGATTCACGATGTTGTCATGGTAACCAAGATGGCTGAGAATCTTCAGCTCCGACATGAGAGCCTCACGTTCCTCTGAGTGAGCACTTGCTAAAAAAAACAAACAAACACAAAAAAAACAAGAAAAACAAACACGCAAAACAGCAAGTGAGAAAGTAGAACAGTCAATAGGTCAGGGTGTCGGAGATAAAGGGGATGATGATGATAATGATGATGGTAATTTTTATGGTGACTCAACTGACGTTTTAACATCTTGACAGCGACTCGAGTAACATTGTTGTCAGTTCCCAGACCATATGCCGTCGCCTCGACAACCTTCCCAAATGCCCCCGAACCCAAAACACCACCTGACAGACAGACATCAACAACAGTCACAGAAAACCAACAAACAGCTGCAGTTTGTAAAGAATGTTTCTTACTATTGTCAGTTTTTAGTTTTGTTATGCACTGCGCCTGCATTTAAATGTTGTATGTTTCTATACTGTATTTTTTGGTAGTTTTGTCATCGATACTCTCACAGACAGGAGTGCCTTTCATCCCTTCTTCCCTCCGTTGTAAACATTTCAGTGATTGGCCCAGAGGCAGAGACTGGCATTAGTCTGTTGGAGATGGTTTCTCACCAAGACGAAGTTTGTCTCTGGGAAACTCCCACTTCTGGTTGTACGGCAGCTGAGTTGGATCAACAAAAGTGTAGTGGTTTCCATCTGTGCTTTCGATGATCTTCCAACGAATTTCATATTTGGGTTTCTGAAAGGACAAATATCATTTTAACATCATTCTTCATTACATTAGAGTAACATATTAAGTGTATTCCCAATTGAAGATGCAGTAGCAGTACTGGTTTGTAGTGAATGAACTAGTGCAGTAGCTCTCAGCTACAATGATGCCAAAAGTTCATTTGTAATTAACATTCATTTAAGTGCTTTAAAATGCGCACCAACAACAGTGTAGGCTAACATGGCACAGCTGGTGAGAGAGGTGAATAACACATTGTCCTTAACATGTGTTATCACAGCACATCATTATGATGAAACTAAATTAATGTAGAAAAACACAAGCATACCAGCACTGCAGGAAAATGTATGTGGTTATAGTGTTAAAGTCTTTTCTGCACCAGACTGTAGATTTAAGTCGTTTTAAGCATTTTATATATGGGGATTAAGAAAATACTTTTGCTAAGGGAGAAAGAAGCATGGAGATGTTTTTTTC
>JAPTYQ010000007.1:7160845-7177598 GCA_029814465.1 Ostorhinchus cyanosoma | reverse complement strand
GAGCTATGCCGGCATGTATACACAAACCACGCTTAGCCGGACTATTGACTGGCCTGGACACGCCCCCTTCCGGAAGTGACAAAGGTCACTGCATGACAACAGCACAGATGCAGAAGATATTATCCTTCTGCTAACATCATCTCCACCAGACTTTGTGTGCAGTTTACGTGTAACCTGATCAGGGTGAACAATTTGGACCAAATTTTGCAATGGAAAAAAACTTCACAATAAATAAAAACTCATCTGTCATTTGGCTTCTTTGTAAATGAGAACACTTACTGAATATTTTTCAATAGTATTGTAAAGTTTCACAGTCCTTACAAGTTGGCAGGTTTCTAAGTTTATAATAAGTGATAAAAAAAATTATTTTGCTCTTCAAAATGTTAAAGGGAAACAATATGCAAGTTAGACAACATAAAAAGGAAAAATAAATTCTTATGATAAAACCATAAATGTTTCCCATTATGCATGTATTAACCAGGCTCTCAATTATAGAACACACTAAATGTAATCAGGTTGTTTTAAGCTGAGTGGGTCACATTTCACTTTGAAGCTTTTCATTAATGTGAGAACAGAAGTCCTTTTTTTGTTCAGTGTTTTAATACAATTGTTTCTGAATTATTTTAATCTTGCTTGTATTTTAACATAATTTGAATGGTTTAATGCATTCAGTTTGCTCAAATGGAGTATACAAAATATAGTATTTAGTGACAGCTATAATGTAATACTTTAAGTGAATGAAAAAAACAAGTAAAGTGACCTTAAATGGCTATAAGAATGTTTAAAATGAGTTAGCATTACATAATTTAACCAAGTTCAAATTATGTATAAGTAGTTCAATACACTAATTTGAATAAGTTCATTACTCTAACTTTAATTAATAGAACATTAAGTTCATTATACTTAATGTTTATGCTAAAATGGTAAGTCAATCAACTTAAATGGTTCAAGGGCAATATTTCCTCACACACTGAGTTGAGTACTCATCTGGTTTTACAGCGTACACATACTAATTCTGAAATGTTTTTCATTGGTTTTTATAGAGTAGGGTGGGCTCTTTCAATTTCAGACTTCAGGCAATACTGAGATATGAAAGGCAAATAACATTAAGCCATTCCAGCAGTTTGGCTGATTTCAAGCCAATGGGAATTTGCCAGTGTGGTTTTGCCTTTAACCATCTAGTGCTGAAGTACATTTAGAAGCATACTGGTAAAAAAAAACAAAAAACAGATCTTTATGACAAGTCATTATCTTAAGTTCACCAAGGAAAAGTGTGTGACTTCTCCAGGTTTTGACAGTGGGAACCTTGTGTTTATGTAGTTCAATGCAGGGTGAGTGGTACCACTTGTGCTTTGTTCAGACTGCAGGCAAATGTGGCCCAAATCCAATTTTTTTTGTCCATATATGACCTGTATCTAATCTGTTAAAGACAGTTTGGCACAAATCTGACTTTTTTCAAATCCTACCCACACGTTTCATAAGCAGTCTTATGCATCTGACATTGTGCAATGTGACTTAAGTCTGAATGACCAGGTTACATTTATCCAACCTTTAAGTCAATGAAATGCAACAAACATCACAATTCTACATCCCAGGAAGAATATATTTGCTTCCATAAATAGTCTGTGCCTCACATATTATGTTAGGCCCTTTTTGGCACATGCAGGTCACTTCAGGGTCACCTGTCCATACTCAAAACTGATACAAGTTGCATTTGATGTGTAATATAAAAAATGTTGAATTGTGCACTAAGACCTGCTGTATGACGGTAGCCTTAGAAACTTGTGATGGAAGATCATGTCATGTATATTAAACCATGACATTTTAATGTAAAATTAAACTAAGTCACTGGATTGTTAAATTTCTGTTGAAAACTATTATCCAGCATGAGTTCAACAATTCGATTGTCTGCATTAGTGGAGGTTAAATAAGCTCATTAAACATCTTCAGCTTCTTTGACAAAAGCCTCGTACTGGAATACTACAGCTATAGCTCAGATCTAGTTCAAGACCACCTCTTCAGCTTGGATCAAAAACCAGTTCTTAACACGCATCAAGGTTCCACACCAGTAAATGTGGTTTAGATTAAAGGTCTGGACCAAACTCCCTTCAACTTACTCCTGTCTGGAACAGACTTTTCCACACCTGCACTGAACCCGACTCCCAGGTGAGTGAACAGCTGACGGGTGTTTTATCAGGTAACAGAGACTCAGGTCACATGATTGTATTGAACATTTTATTGTAAATCAGTGAATCTGTGTTTACAGACGGCGTCCTCTGCGGCCACCCTTCCTCCTGGTTGAGTCTGATGGGATTGGAGTAACGTCCTCTGAAATGGAACATGAAGAAACATCAGCCACATGACAAGAGGTTTAAAGAGACTGTTCACACCAACAGACACTGATCTAAAGCAATGATGTAACTTTCACTGATTTTATACTCAGAAGTGATTTATCACTTTCAGCGACTGACAGGAAAATAAATTACCAATAAAAAAATTAAAGATCAATAGTAATCAATTAAAACCCTGATTGCAGCCACATTAAGAAATGTTTGAAGTATTGATAGAAATGACTGTTCATTAAGCTGTGCTGATTTATTAGAAAACCACTCGTCATAATCTATTCTTACAGTTCAAAACTTAAGTAACTGGTGCTAAAAATCCTTAAAACTACAGTAATGACCTAATTAATAATTACCAATACTGACTGGTAGGAACCATTATCCGTAAGTACAGATACATTTGACGACAGATCATCATAGCTGTAACACACTTATTCCCTGATGAACCTGCAGGTGGCGCCTTAACTGCTCAGACTACAGATTCCCATCTGATCAAACAGCTGCATGTTTGTACATCATTCTAAGTGTGAGGTTCACACTGGGTTTAGTGTTTAACTGTGTGTGCTGTTTTTTTTACCGATGCGTCCAATCTTCATGCCGGAGCGAGCAAGCGCTCTGAGAGCAGACTGAGCTCCAGGACCAGGAGTCTTTGTCCTGAAAAACAGTAAAAACATCAGTGAGGCCACATGTCCACAAAAACAAACTAAGTGACTGACAATCAAAGGAGTTAAATAAAATCATTTATCATATGATGATCATCTCATTTTGAGGTAAACATTCACCAGTTTTAATGCTCGACAATAACGAATCAGTTTTTCCTGTTATGCACAATTCTTGATTTGACAAGAGACACTAATGCTTCATTTAAAGTACTGGCTGAATATGGTTGTGATTTTTTTGTTGAGCAAGAAAAGTCTGTGGAGGAATAATTTCAATTTTGCAGCCTAAAAAGTCAATGTTGGGTTTATAATGTAAAAAGGAACCAAAAATACATTTGCAAGATAATTTCACTCAAACACACAAGCTGTGCAGTGAAGCTAGTTGAAGCCTGTTCATTTTGAAGTATTTGTTCAACACTATGTTAAGTAAATTAAGGGATGCCAGTGAAACTAGTTCAAAGCACAGACATACATAAGTATCAAGAGGAACAAGAATAGAATGACTGCAGTAATCATTTACACAGTAGATTAACTGATTATTACAACATACCACCCATTTTAAATTAAAATAACTCATTAAAACAACTGATCAGAAAGATGACAATTTAAACACGAAACTACCTGAATTACCACCTGTGATTGTTGGCATTCACAGGAAACTTAAGACTGGTAATAAAACAACACCGATGCCAGTAAGACCTATGTGAAGCATATCTTTACACCAATGATCCAATACATAAAGATACAGATGAAACAACCACCAACGCAATATGATTCACTTCTGTTATAGGACAAGATGTAACAATATTTTGACATTCAGTGAACAGCTAATAGTTAAATAACACCCATCACTTAGTGGAAATTACATTGTGTCTATTGATACGCCATCATTTTCAGTGGTGTCTGGTATCTAAATAGACACATCCATTTGTCTGACATTTAGCTGAACATGTTCAATGTACAACTGAGGACCAGACTTGCTGAACAATCACAACCCCTTGCTTGTTTTAACATTATAAATCAAAATCAAATGAGTAGCAGTTTCAGTGACAGACGCTGTTTCCAGGAGTGTGGAACAGATGCTGCAGAAGGATTTATGTTTAGTAATGTTCATGAATCAAGGTGGACTCACACAGACTGGACTTGAAAAGATGCTGTTTGTTGCTACTTATAATCAGGTGTTTATGCAGTGTTTGAGTTAAGGGGTAGTTCAGATTTATCCAAATGATTATAATGACTTGTGGAAAAAGTAGCTATGTGTTACATTCATGCGGAAAACTGAGGATAAAAAAGATCAACACCATTTACCGGTTAATCTTAACCAAACCAAATCCCAGCATCAGTGGGGAAAAAAGATCAACAACCACAACAGAAACAAAACTGTGGACAAACAGTTTAGAAGACTGAATCTGCTGTTAACATTATATTACTAGTCACAATTACCAGTTTCAAATAAACATTTTCCAGATGCAAAAACTTTCAAAATGGTGCATTTCAATCTTATCTTATGTCACATGATGCACATTTAATGGCACCTTTATTTAGAATTTTTACCAAGGTTTTCCCTTGCTTTGTGCTTTGGTGAGTGTTTATATCAGGGGTCACCAAACCTGGTCCTTGAGAACTACTAGCCTACATATTTTACATCAGGGGTATTCAAATCTGGTCCTCGAGGGCCAGTATCCTGCATGTTCTAGATATTTCCCTCTTCTAGCACACCAAGTTCAATTAATGATCAGCTCATCATCATGCAGAAGCCTGACAACGATGTCAGAGCTTCCAGGTGTGCTGGAAGAGGGAAATATCTAAGACCTGCAGGATACTGTCCCTTAAGGACTGGATTTGAATACCCTTGTTTAAGATGTTTCCCTCTTGCAGCACACTTTATGGTCGTTATCAGGCTTCTGCAGGGCTTGATGATAAGCTTATTTGAATCAGGTGTGTTGGAAAAGGGATACATCTAAAACATGGAGGATAGTAACTCTCGAGGAATATGTTGGTCACCCCTGGTTTACACCTATATTGTGCCAACCTTTGTGGAGCAACCCAAAGAAACGAACACCTTGCAGTGAAGAAGTCACATTTCCATTTATCTGAAGAAAAGATTTCCAAAATTGCATTTCAGAGTTGCAATCGCCTATCTTCAGTGCAGTACAGGAAACTCAGGTTTCTGCGGCCGAGTTATAAGTGTCAGAAATACTATGGCACTACTGTGCTAATACCTAAATAGGAATCATTTGATCTTACCAGCAACACAAACAAGTAAAAAATGTACTTTGAACCATTTCCTTTGATAGATCTATTTTCAACAGAAATAAAAGTTGTATTAGGGTTGGTTTTTGCATTCTGACCTGTTTCCTCCAGTGGCCCTCAGCTTAATGTGCAGCGCTGTGATTCCCAGCTCTTTGCAGCGCTGAGCGACATCCTGAGCTGCTAACATGGCAGCATACGGAGAAGACTCGTCTCTGTCCGCCTTCACCTTCATCCCACCGGTCACACGGCAGATTGTCTCCCTGAAAACAACACAGGATGGTCAGACGAGTCAGGACAAAGCCTCATCTTCAGAGTAAGAATTTAAACACACTGCAGAGATATAACTTCCTATACAGGTTAGATTAATTCAAGATCTTTACTCACACTCACACCATGTCCAAACACAATTTTCAAAAGTTGTCAAAACATGAGACATTGAAAAAGCACAGATTGTTGCGATTATGATAAGCTTGCAGAATGAATATAAACATGAACTGCCAAATTGAAATAACATTCCCGCAGAGTATGCTCAATCTGTCATCAAACCAAGAGTCAATCACTTTTAGTCTGATGCATAGTCAGGCTAAAAAATGTTAGGCATACTTTCCATAGCCCAAACCAACTGCTTCAACTTATCCAAAATGTGTCATTTACTTATTTTTCAGACAATGCTTGAAGTAAACTGACTTACTTTCCAGAAAGATCGGTGACATGGACAAAGGTGTCGTTGAAGGAAGCGAAGATGTGACAGACTCCGAACACATTTTCGCCTTCGGCCACCTGAGGACCAAGGCTGATCACCTGCTCCTCCTTCTTCTCCTTCCCTTTACGAGGAGCCATCGTCTAATGAAGAGAAATACAGGGGATTATAACATCAGTTTACAGATGACCTGGTAACTACTGACCATCAGGTAGATAACAGTTGATAGTTAACCTTGCTTATTCTTGAGATTAATTTTGTTTTGTAAATCATCCAATCATCTGAAACATTAAATACCAAGTTTACATATGAGATGTAGGCTTTCATCTGTAACAACAATCAGGGCTTCCAGGTCTTGCACTGATGCCTAATTATGACCTAGTTTAACTTTTAAGACAAATAATGTATATAAAGATACGTCTTATTGATTTCTACACAAACTTAAGCATTTCTCTAATTTCCTGACATATCAATGAATGATGTGGAAGCAGACTCCTGCACTCATTGACATTCTGTTAATTACAATCCTCTCCAAAACACGTAGGTAAACAGCACTTGTTAGTTTCGTCAACATAAGCTAACCATGCACATATACTACCAAAAAGTGAACTTGAAAATCACTCCATCATCGACACTTCTTCACCTTTACAAAAGACAAGCTAAACTGATGGAGCCACAACCCAGTGCTAACGACCACATGGCGCTACTGAGCAGGTTCGACTGCCTTGAGCGAAACACATCAACTACAAGTCCCAGTGTGAGTCTAAACACAACCAGACAATGCTATTGAAGCGCCCGACTCGAAATAACTTTAACTGACATTTTATTCCATGATGTCGATATCAGCTACGCAGGAATGCTAATGCTACATTGCTAACTCGTATGAATTGCCTTAAAACGCCACACGCGCCCGTGTAAAAGAGAACATGTCTGAATGCTATAGTAGTTTAATCGCTCAAACTGTATTTTACCGTGTAAAAATAAAGTTTCAGCCGCTGACACGTTTATTAATGAGCTATTAGCTCGGTTTAGATGCAAGATGGCGGCTCAGACACGGAGAAGAACCGGGCAGAAAATAAACGAAAACCACTTAAATATTATCTATAGTTTGACACATGCAAACAATTTCACCATCAACACAAACAGAAAACAGCACAGATTCAGAGCAGACGGCTTATATCAGTAGATGGCCCCAAGATTAGCAGATTAAAGTCAGATTTAAAACTGAAGAGAACGAACCTCTATGTGTCTCTCAACGAAGCAGAAACAAGAAAGGAAGGAACTTCCGCTTCCGGGGCCAAAGTTGAGTCGATCCGACGCGGGAACGACTGACTGTCGCCACCGCGTGGTCTCAAGAGGAGACCATTATTTATCTGTGTTTTGTTTTTATTTATGTTTATGTGTTTAATTTCCCTCACTTCTATCTGTATATCAATGTTAGTGCTATAAATGTTATTTGATTTGTTTTTTTAAAATAATTTTACTCTATTCAGAATTTATTTGTTTAGTCATTTTTCTACAGACGATTCTGATATTTACTTTAGGTGTTATGTGTATGGATCGCTGTTATATGATATTTGTATTTGCCTTCTAGCAGAGAGACTTTCATAGTTGACACAAAGAAAGAATCAATTTTATTCCACACCAGGATCTTTTAATCCTTAACTTAAACAAATAATTTCAGTGTCTAAACCTGACCAAGTAGTTAGTGTCTAAAAAAAAAAGCCAAAATTAGCATAAAAAATAACAAGTACAGTATCCCAAATGCACAAGGACTGCAGTCTAGTATCCTGTGTGTAATGATCAATCCATTCTTCTACATCTGTAGAGACATCTGTTAAATATAAATTGAACAGTTTTCTTTGTGTTTAAGTGCCTACTGTAATCCTGAAATTAGTTAATAGTTCATTGTGAAGATGAACATTGTGCTGTTTGAAAGTAGCAGTACTGCTCATTTTCTAACCTGAGGCAATAAAGATAAGAAAAGATCAATCAGACGACAGCATTCGACCACTTCAGTTTATTTACAGAAACACTTTAACATGATGCAGAGGAAGAAATGACTCCAAAAAACTACAAAAAAAAGATTAAAAACACACACACACTCTCTACCACACACACATGCACGCACACATACACACGGGTCACTTCAGTACATTACATACTGGGCATGCAGCATTAATACAGTACAGTACGATATCCATCATAGTAGAAAAGCTGAGTG
Organism: Ostorhinchus cyanosoma; assembly: GCA_029814465.1. Lineage (NCBI taxonomy): Eukaryota > Metazoa > Chordata > Actinopteri > Kurtiformes > Apogonidae > Ostorhinchus > Ostorhinchus cyanosoma. The sequence goes on along the minus strand of JAPTYQ010000007.1, from coordinate 7,169,420 downwards.
AATGTGAAGGAGCTGATTATTGATCTTTGATTATTGATTCTGCAGAGCGTGAACATCATGCACGGGAAACAGCGAGGACTGAGTGATTTTGATGTTGTTAAATGATGAATAAATAATCTTTATTTTTGTATATGTTTATGTTTCCGGGGATAAATCTCAAAAGCCAAACGATAAATGACCTCATTGAGCAATGGATTCACTATACATTAAATATACATTATATTATAAACTATAATATAAATAAATATATTTATCATACTTATATGTCTTTATTTGCTAATCACAGGGTGAAAGAAATGAATTCAGTCCAGTTTCAGTTTCCCGACATGGTGATGAAAAAGCTTCCTGTGCAAAACATTCAGCAGGGGAGGCTCAAAAACAGAAACTTCCAGCAAACAACGAATAATCCACAATCAGAGGATCACAGGGTTGGAAGCTGCTATTTTGCAGATAAAAATAAGCCTCACCCGCTGAACTCAAAGTGTCTTTTCACAGGAACATGTGAAATCTGCTTTAATTCTTCAGTTTCAAGCATATACACCAAAAGAGTTCCAAAAATGACATCTCAGATATACTTTCAAGTGTCTTAAAAGGTTTAAAGTGGACGTGTTGCTTTAGAAAACACACACTAATCTACTGTAGAAAACAGCCATTCACTCTGCTCGCACCGTTTGGCGTCCGACAGCGGAAAGAAAAAACAGCGGAAAGGGGAAAAAAAATGAAGAGGAGGTCAAACGGGGTCAGTGGGACCAAAAATAAAACATTTAGTGCTTCTATTCAAAAACCTGAAAACTGAACCAGAAGTGAATGAAATAAAGATTGAACCCAAACCTCAACAAACATCCAAAGTTTCCACATTCAGAAAGTCCAGGTCCCCACAGTGGACTGAAACCAAAAGAAACCAGACGGACATCAAGAAGTCAATCAACCAAACAATCAACCAACCAACCAACCAACCATATCAATCAATCATAAGTCAATATACTGTTCCCAGGGGTCAATCTGGTCTCATTCTCTTTGTTTTGACCCTGTAATAAATAGTCAGATCTATCTTTAAAATATTGCTCCATCAATGAAATTTTATGGGTGAACATAAGCTTTAATCTCTGTGCTCACATTAGTTAATGTCACCCTTAAAGGTGCTTTATGTAACATTTTATACTTGTCCTTTGTAAAAAGTAGGTTCAGACTCCAATACTCTATTCAGCAAATAATGAAGAGGGGGTAGTGGTCAAGCAAGCAAGAAGGTGAATGGGGAGAGTGAGTAACTCAAGAGAGAGAGAAAAAAAAGCAGTGAAGTAGAAAAATAAAATGTCATTTTCTGAGTGTTTTACACTGATTATGTTTTAGAATACCAACACAAATACAACTTTGCAAGACCTCTAGAATAAATTTGGTTGAACCACATACTTCTTCCTTTAATTTGTGTCCATTCAACATGCCTGTGTGGTAGAGGTGACAAACTGAGACGAATCTATGTGCATGGTCTGCTCCGAGTTTTGTTGCTCAGACAAAACCGCACAACACTATGAGTATTAGAGTACGTGAAAAGAGCAACTTTTTTTCATATTGTTCCGATCACATGCAGCATGAAGCTATGGTTAGTAGCAGATACAAAGTATGATGCCCAGAAATGTCTCAAACACAGCAAAACAGCAGAACAATACAAGCAGGGTCTCTGCAGGTAAATGCACTGACAGATGGTCAGAGGTGATCAGTATGAAGCATTATTATTGTATGAGTCAGTATTTTATTTTTTAAGAAAATGTTGCGTAGTTTGCCTTTAGGTTTACTATCACTCAGTTACAATAATCAGTTTGTTAATGTTAACCTGGCTACACTGGCTAATGTTAGCATAAACTACTATTGGAATAGTCTGCAAACTTCTTTCATATGTAGCCCACCTAGAGTTAAGTTAGAGTTCTGTGAGGCTGACAGTTCTGTTGTAAAGCATAACTTTATGTTGCAATAGTTTTCTGTGGCTGAAATGATTTAGCACCAATGTAATGGTTCCTTGCTAGCAGAGTGGTCGGTGTTCATTCAGTGTGTTAGCATTAGCTTGATGAGTTTCACTACTTTTCACTACTACTACTTTCACTACTTTTCAAGCTCCACCCTCTTGTCCAAATTCAGTCATTATTCACTTGAGGCTTCAAATAATTCAGATCCAGTTTTCAGGTTTCAATTTTCAGTGCATCGAGTCACCTTTAGGGAGTCAAGACCCCCAGGGTATAGAGTCAGATTCTGGCAGTGGGTGTGGCTTTAAGACTTAAGTACAGGTGAGCGTCAGGATGAGGCTCCACCTACTTTTGGTTTGGTTTTTGTCTCTTGGCGTTTCTAGAGCCGAGACGCCAAACAGTGCAGAGATGTGCGGTGAACTAAAGGGCAGCAGCGCGGTGGCGAACACATTCAGCAGTTGCTATGGTAATTTGTGTCACACTATAATGCATTTCATATTAATAAAAATAATAAGGCTAATATTACACCATGTGTCGTCTACAGGTGAGCCACACAATGCGAGCACTGGAAGTCAGTTAACATGAAAAAGCCTTCAGATACAAACGCGATATATTGATATTAATAATATTAATAATAACGTCATAGTAAGAATCTGATTGTACAAAGTTCTACATTCTCCCGACGGTAAAAAGCTGCGTAAAGCCTCTGAGACAAACACAACAGGTCAAAGGTTGCAGAATATCAAAGTTGGCAAAGCTGGTGTTTTGTTAGCTCGCGGCTATCAGAAACTGGTGCTCCTGGTAAGGAATGCTAACAAAGCTAACAAACCCCAGTCAAGATTTACTTGTTTTCCACCAAAGTGGTTTGGAGCAGGTTTGGTTCAACATGAGGCACTGGCTCCAACACTTTGCAGATGTAAAGCCACGTATGTTCCCTAGTCAGGAACAGGATGATTGAGACCATCAGGGCCAACTACAACTAAGTGAACAGCATTTTCTAAAATCACAATCACAAACACATTGGACCAGTCATGTTAGCTTTAGAAGTAACACTTGAGTTCAAAGTTAGCAATAGTATCATTAGGGAAGTGGTGAATATAGGCCACCAACGTGGAACAGGAGCCTTTCCAGTTCACACTGACAACACTCAGTTCCTGTCATTACAACACGTGATCCATTGGTGTAACTTACCTACATTAACTAATAATTGCATCCTTTATAAAAATAATTGCAATAATTGCATCATTTAAGTTAGTTTGCTATTGTTTGTTTATTAATTGTCCAAGTACAGTAGCTTATAGCTTTGAAAAGCCAAGACCAAAGCATAAGACTCTGGCTTAAAAAAATAGCCCAAAGACTCATGGGAGATGCCATTATTAGTTCTGTTTGTTGTTGGTCCAAATGGCAGTTATTAAAGTTTGATTATTATTGCATTTATTCTAAAAGTAAAATTAACAGTGAAACTGAATTTTGTTTTTAAAATTAAAAACTGATAAAATATTTAGTTATTATTACAAGTAAAAAAAAACTTTTGATATAACACCTGAGAAATAAAAGCATTAAATAAAAAAAGTCATTTCAAAACTTAACTAAAACAAGCCAAGTGATCTATAGGAAAACACAAATAAACCACTTTTTTAATGTCTGTGTTTTAAATTTTAAAATTAAAGGTAAAATGAAATGAAAAATAAACTTTGCAAACTAAATATAAAACTAATGAAAAATTCAAAACTTAATAACTTTGACTGGAACCAGTTCCATGTTGGTGTAGATGGTCCAATGCAATGATGTGACTCTGAGGAAGAAAAGCAAACCAGAACTAATGCCAGACCAGAATTGGGACCAGGTTGCCACTGGTGGTAAAGAAGCTAAAAAAACAAAGCAGATCTGACAACCACGAACGCCAAAACACAGCAAGGCCAAAGCGGAAACACAGAATACAAAGTCCAGCATGCAGTAAATCTGTACAGAAAGTAACACCGAGAGGAAGAAACACAAGCTCCCAAACAAACGTCCAGAGAAAAGTCCAGTGAAGGTTTTTAAAAACCTCAGGTCTCTTACACAACCACCAAAGGCTGAATGAGTGTGAGTGGCGGCTCTTATATTCACTATTAAAGATTAAGTTCAGTACGTCATCGAAATACAGAGATGTGAGGTTTGACACTGAAACAATGGGAACACCAGATAGTCCTGAAGCAGGGAGTCCCAGAAGGGTCAAAACACTCTGACAATAAAACCACACAAACACTGGGGCATAATGTAATGTCAGTTAAGTCTGAATACAACCACTTTGAAATGTAAATCATTTGACTGGCTGCCACAGAAAGTGATTTATTTACACAATGCCACAGACGGTTGTCCCTTCTGAGACTCTGTACTGATGAGGGTTCTGAGAGCAGATGTTCTAGTCCTAGCAACAGATGACATGTCTGTGTCTGCAATTCTGATTGGCTGTCACTGCAACTCAGTTTTACATCATCTTGTCTCACTCCATCCCTTTAAAACAACCATCTTCAAAAACGTTCCTTGTTCCTTCCCTTCCTTTCCTTTGCTATTTAACCCTTTTATAAAGTAACAGCTTCAGTTTAATTTTGCAGATGAAGTCAGGGCAGACTGACAGCTCATTAAGGTAGGCTCCCTCTTTCGGACACTGGCGGGGGTCAGGGGTCAGGTTGAGTAGAGGTGTGGCTGTTCATGGAAGATCACAGGTCAGAGAGCGATGGAAGCTTCTGGAAGCTCTGAACCCAATGGAAGCAACAAGATGAGTCTGAAACTCATCACCATTTAACAGCAAACCATGTGTATCCCTTAAACAATGTTTAAACATCACGTTTACATGTTTCATAAGGTAGATGTCATTTTGATCAGGTAAATATGACGTTTAGCTGCGAGGTACCAGAGGCTGAGAGCGACTCTGACCATCATCACTATTTCAGATCAGTCGTCTCTTCATCTCCCACACCAGTCTGAGGAGATTAGATTTTCATAATATTCATCTAGAGCTCATTACTTGTAATTCAATAAAACTCATTTAAAACTCACTGTTAGCACTTTTTGTAGGTCATGCAGATGAAGCTGGATTCAGAAAAACAGCCACCATAAAACGCTGTTCCGTTTTGACATCAAGAGCATCAACAAAGTCCGACTGAATTCTTAGCACTTCTTTTGTTTGTTTTGACATGAAATAGGTTTTAAATTACATTCATAAAGGTCTTAAAACACCTTAAATATAACTTGTGGACACCAGTCTTATAACTAACTGAATACTGTAAGGATAACTAAATCAAATTCGAGAAAATAGTGCATATTACAGTATTTTATACATATATTAGGAGATAATGAGGCAATGGATCTAAAAGTAATATGTTACCATGGCAACTCTCAACCTCCATACTTATACTATTATTACTGATTATCTTAATTTTAAGGTGTAAAGCTGTATATTAGAGAAATAAACCTCTGTCAGACAAGAAGCTGCTGCTAATTTGATTCACAATTTAAGATGTAAATATTCAAAGTTTGAATTTAATTCTACACCAGTTTGATATATGTTTGCTAAATTTTGAGCTGTAAGTTTTAACCATTACAAACTGTTCAGGTCAAATTTGACCCAAATTTAGGTCCACCAATATTAAATTAAGAAAAATTGTGGCTGCAGGTAAAAATATGAAACTTAATATATAGAGATACAAAGGTTGTTGAGTTATTTTGCATTGTTTCTAAATGTATTAGTTGTTCTGAATGTGATGAGAACACAGAGAAGGTGTATAAAATGAACAGTATTTAAGGGTTAATACTGACTGGTTAATACTGTCATCCTGACACATGGTTATACGAGGTTTCCACACATCAAAAGAAAACAACCTGCACTAGAACAAGAGCGCTGATTGGCGAATCACAAAAACAGGCGTGGCTGAAGGAGTCCAAACAAGCTGAAAAGAGGAAGCTGATTGGTTGGTGGTTCACTACTGGACGCTTTCTGGCCCCGCCCTCATCTCCTCCTCCTCCTCCTCTTCACTAATCCTGAATGTTGACGCTTGGCCTGCTGTCAATCAATCTGATGTCACGACGGTGCTGGTCCATCACGGACACACCCACTCTGGAAGTTAGCTGTGAAGAGATGATAAACAAATTACTATAAATTAAAACCAAGAATAAACAATGGAAATGATAAAGGGGGTAATTATGCTTAACCTAAACATCCACCAGCAACCAAAAGCATTGACTGATCTAAAATGTTTAATAATTTTTGAGCCATTAATCCTATGTTAATAATTCAGGTAAAATACAGTTTCTTAGATTTTCATCATCATGAGATATGACCCATTTGGACATTCAGAGGCTTCATAGTGAATGTGGAAACACTGTCATCTTCAACATTGATTCACCAGTGAAACCCATGGAGTTTGACAAATGACAGTGCTTATAGACACTTACTTTTATGTTCAGGTAATGATGTGTTTTGCCAAACAAGTCACTTTTTCCCTGTTTTGATACAATAACCTTTGAATTAGTAGTAAATTAAATATAGGAAATATCTGATTATCACTGAAGAATGCAAAATGCAGAGAATGATAGTATATTAAAGAGCGATAAATCACTTCGGAAACGTTAAATGTAGAGAAAAAATCATAAAAAATCAAAATAGCTGTAAGTTAATGAAGCAGAGATGAAACATAATAACATTTTTATTGTTATTAGACTAATTTTACTAATTAGTTATTGGTATAATTACTAAACTGGAAATGTAACCACATTAAACCACAAACAAATAAAACCCCATAAACCAATTAACACCGTATGAAACAACACTAAACCCCATAAAACCAAATAAAATCACATAAAAGTGCTAAGTGCTGATGCTAACGCTAATGCAAGGTGCTGTGTGACACACAAAACTACAAACCCCCCCTCCTATATACACACATCCAAATAAACTGGATGAACCTTAAAAAATAAATAAATAAATAAAATTAATCAAAACCACATGAATCTTTGAGACCTGATATGGTCAAAGACTTTGAAAATAAATGTATAATATATAGAAATCTTGGACTGAAGTCTTGGGATTGTGTATCTTCTATCTGTATTTTCGATGTTACATAAACTAACAGATTCATTTCACTAATGAACTAATAAATAAGTGTTTTTCCTTTGGGAATTTTGTGTTTATTAAGTATTTGCAGTCATACATACAAGTATATATTAATTTCAGTTATGTACTTTTAATGTACCCCTTTTTCCCGTTTCTTTTTCCTGTGTATTTTTAATTATAAGGTGAAAAATTGGAACATGTTGAGAAATAACCCGGCTATATCGAAAGTACACTTGTTCCTGAGAAAAAACTTAAATGCACATGAAAAAAAAACACATGCATCAACATAAAACCCATCAAAACCACCAAAAGAAAGAACAAAACTGCATAAAAACATAAAATCAATTAAAACTCTGTGATACCAAGTAGTGCCAAACATAAAATTAAACACATAACTAAAACTAGCAAGTTCCTCAAATTACAACGAAAAGTAGGTATTAATTCTTAAAATGAAGTCAACTGAATTTAAGCGAAAAAACAAACTAAAAGACAATTAAAAATAAAGACTGTTAAAACGGTAAAAACTCTGTGACAAACTAACAGACAAAAAGCAGATTGTAATCAAACTGAACTGACGTCACTGAACTCATTGTTGACGTACGTACTTGCTGAGCGTGGAGGCAGAGCCAGAGCGGTGGAAGTGGACAATCTGCCACTTGCCGTCACGGCGGTGCCACACCCTGGTCTCTTCTGATTGGGCGGTGCGAGGCGTGCCGTTGGCATCGATGTACTGCGTCACCCGGATGTAGGCGATGCAGGCGGCCTCGTCGCCCACCAGGTGGATGTGAGGGTTCAGGATGGTGGTGTGCACCGGTTTACTGTTCTTAGACCACACTGACAGAGACAGGGACAAGTCAGACCAGCCAATCACAGCACAGGACAGGTACTCAGGTGGGCGGGGACAGGGCTGGGTGATGAAGCGATGATATTATCATGATGTTCACAACATTACATCATGAAAAGTCTGGTTTTGTCTTTTACATTGTTTGCATCTGGTTGCATCTTTAATAAATTTGTTTTCTTAGACCCTTAGGATAGAAAATCCACCTTTAAACTTGAAAGAAACAATGTTTGATTAACCTAGTCCCTTCCAACCCAACTTGTGTTCATTTTCGCCTGATTACTATTCCAAGTTCCAAAGCTTAAAACTGAAGAACCACAAGGTCAAAATTAATCACCTTATGTGAAAGGTAACAACCTCTGGTTTCAATGGCATGTGGCTAAAATACAACCTGAACTACATCAGGCAACATTTAGCAGAAAATGTTTTCTGTTTCTGTTTTTTATTTACAAATTTAATATAATTAATAGAGTGGGATAAAAAAAACAAAAACCTTTGAGTGATTTTAGATCGATTTAATTTGAATTTTACATAATCGATTAATAGTGGATGAGATAGATTTCTCAGCGCAGGACCACAAGTACTTGACCCAGGTACCGAATGGCTGGCTTTGTCTCGCGAGCCTCTGGGGGGGTGCCTTGATCTCGCTCGTGATGGTTCTGGCATGGGAGGGTGGGGACG
>JAPTYQ010000007.1:7030085-7049070 GCA_029814465.1 Ostorhinchus cyanosoma | reverse complement strand
AACCATTTTCAGTCAGGAAAAGTTGCTCTGTTTCAAAGAAACACGATATATTCCACACTATAAATTCTTTGGATAGTTTTAGTGTAAGTTAATGGGAGTATCTTTCTGTTCACAGTGAGGAAGATGAGGAGGATGAAACTCCAAACACTACAGAAGAAGAAAAAGGAGGCGGGGCTAGTGATGCCACCGACGCTGCAGGTGTGACTTAGGGCATAGACTGATAATTAACCATTTACTGACTGTCAGTATCTACACTTGTTAGAGTTGATGGTGTCTGAGGGATGATATCAGGTTATAACCGCAAACACTGTCTGTGAGGCAAAATGACAGCAAAAAAGCCAACAAAACAAGCATTTGGATGATTTGTTAAAGTCATACATTTGTGACAGTGTTGAAGGATTTGGATTCATTCCAAAGATTTGCTTTTTCTTCATCGGCCAGTAAGAAATTTTGCTTGAGTTTCGGTGATAAGTTTTTCAAACACATTAAACGCAACAGAATTGTACACCATAGTTTTGAAAATTAAAAATCATAACACAGTTGTGTATGATGAACAGAAATGAACTATAGTCATATCTATAGCAACAGAAAATGGAGTATGTGCATCAGAGATGTAACAATATGAAAATTCAAATTTACCACATATCACACTTATTGTGACCAAATTATCATGGTTATCATTATTATTGCGGTATTGTTGAAATGTGCTCAAAATGTTCAAAAAGTACTTATACACACACTGAAATAATGTAACCAAAAATAAATACATAAATAATCTTCCCTATCTCAAATCATTGTGAAAACACATTTTTGGTGACCTTGACCTCAACCTTTGATCTACATTCAACGATATTTAATGGGATCTATTCTGGACCACCTCACACCTTTCCGGAAAATGTCATGGAAATTGGTCCAGTAGTTTTTGCATAAAGTTGCTAACAAACAAAAAAAACCCTCACCTCCCTTTCGGGGGGCAGGGTAATAATCGAATGTGAAAAGTCAGAAATTTTACCGCAGTTTATCATTATACCGGTAATTGTTACATCCCTAATCCGCATCTGTAATAAACATATGGATATGGAATGTTCATGTATTTCTTGTTCTCATTTCAGATTCAAATAAAGAAGATGAAGAACAAACAGAAAAGGAGGAAGCAGAAGAACAGGTGCGAGGCGATGGAAGGTGTCATCTGAAATAATACTTTTCGATCAGAAACATCCTAAGCTTTATCAATAAATTCCATCTGTAAGGTTTGTTTCACCAACTCCATGATGTCTTCATTTCTATTTCATCCAATCACAGGCTGCACAAGAGGAGGGGGTGGAGCCAGAGGCAGAGCAGCCCTGCCCCTCTGCTGATGCCAACCAATCAGAGCCTGTCAAGAAGAAGAAGATCAGCCTCGCTCAGTTGGTGAAAGAAGGACGAAGGTTTAACATCGACCTGGTTTCCAAGGTAATGCTAAGACCTGGTTTTGACGGTAATGGTTGAACCTGGTTTCCATGAGGCAATCTCCATGATATCAATAAAGCTGGTCTCCATGCTGGTCATAATCTATGTAGTATCTCTCATCTAAATGCACTAATGCTATCTAACCCAATGTGGCATAATATATGTTTCTATGTAACAATCTATAGTTTTCTGAAATGTTAAACTATTCCTCTTTCTGCTCCAGCTCATGTATTCTCGTGGCTCACTGGTTGATCTTCTCATCAAATCAAATGTCAGTCGCTATGCAGAGTTCAAGAACGTCAGCAGGATTCTGACATATCGTCAAGGGAAAGTGGAACAGGTTTGTAGATCTGTTACATAACAGGATATACACATGTTTACTTTTTGACACTTCTTAAATGTCAAGAAGAATTGTTTTGTGGACATTAACAAAAAATGTGTTTCAAGTGTGTAAAAGCAAGCTTCGGCTTAGAATCTGTGCAAATCTATTGTAAATGGTTGGATTCTTAATGTGGAACTTTGTTTAAATAGAATAAATAGCGATAAATCCTATCTTTGTGCCAGGTTCCCTGCAGTAGAGCAGATGTGTTTGCCAGTCGACAGTTGTCTGTAGTTGAAAAGAGGAAGTTGATGCGTTTCCTGACCTCCTGTGTAGAGGAAACAGAAGATCAACAAGGTGCGACATAAGCTTCATTTCTCAAGTCCATGAAAACTGCTTTTCCCACCCCACCACCTTCATGGTAAACTACAGAGCATTCTGGGTAATGTAGTCTGTCATCTCTTCCCTCCAGCTTACAATGGTCGACCATATTTGGAGTTCCTGAGTGACCAGCAGCTTGGAGAAAACCTACAGCATTTCCTGCTTTACTCCATTGCCATGGCAACAGAGGACACACCCACAGAAGTGGGCCTGGCCTCCACGCGTCACTTCCTTCGATGCCTAGGTCGCTATGGCAACACACCGTTTCTGTTTCCTGTTTATGGCCTTGGTGAGATTCCTCAGTGTTTCTGTAGGTAAGAACCCACCTATGTGTTTTCTACATAGAAAATATAAAACAAAAACAAAGCAAGACCAAAAATGTTACAAAAGACAAAACAACTTTAACCTTGAAACCAAGACAAATACAAAGAGAACAACAAAACAACATGTTTAATTTAATTTCTAATTTAAAGGACATAAAAGACAAAAAAAGATGTAAAAAAATGTATCCAAGCTAAAGATTAGATAGGGAGGATATTTATGGTTTTAAATACTTGATTTTAAACAAAATAAACCTCGATGACAGAAGAAAATTTTGAAATCACAGTAATAATATTTATCCCCCTATTGTTTTATCTCCCAGCCTCATTGTCCAAATAAGAATCGTGTCATTTAGAGAATTTATTGTCAGATAATAAAAACTTGTCAAAATAATACAAAATGCAATGTTTCAGTCCTCTAATAAGGGATGAAGAGAATATCCACACTAAACATGTTTTAGAAATGTTATATAATTCTCTAGCAAATGTAAAGTGCTATTAACAAACAGATTTGCAGATAGTGAAGGCATTCTGACACAGTTGTATAGTGTATGATGTTATGGTGCTTTCTTGGTAAAATAGCTCTGCTCGGTCCAGGTGCGTGCTGGTGCCTTTAGGTTCTGTTCTGTTCTCCAGAGACAGGTCAGCTGGTCGTCATGGAGACGGCACTGTCTCGTTCCAACAGCACATGAATATTAAAGAGGAGGTGTCGCCCAGGGCTCAGCTCATTTACATATTAGATCATCCTCAGCGGATATGTACCTCTGTGGGAGATGGTTTGACTTTAATGTGTTTTCACAGTTTATATCTCTTCATTTTTCACAAAAACTCATTATCAGCATTTCTGACAGTGGTAAAAAATGTGGCCATTCGCCATCATACAAGCCTTTAACAGAAAAGGTTGGGACAGTATGTTACACTAAAACTGAAAACAGTCAATAAATTATCTTTTACCTGTTTTACACTGAAAACAATACAACAGAACATAAATAAACATTTCAGTTTTGGTTCTTGCTACACATTCAAGAAATCAATGTAATTTTCCATTTCTTTTCACCACACTTCAAGCCTGAATTTCAGGAATGTATGTTTTTAAATTAAATGATGAATTAGAAAATCTGTTTTCCTCATTAACTTACGCTTTCCATATTATCCGAATTATTTCTCATTTGAGGTCGTAGTTTGTTAATCATGTTTCATGTTTTACCCAAACTGTTAGTGAATCAGTGACAAAAACTAACTGGCTGAGAAACCTGTCAATCAAACTCCTCTTTTCAAACATTATCTGAAAGTCTTCATTCAGAATAAAGCTAAGTGTTCACTATTGTCATGAAGTAGTATCCAATGATGACATATAACAGACATGTTTTTGTGTTTTTAGGATGTGTGCAGTGTTTGGAGGAATCTACTGTTTGAGACACTCTGTCAGGTGTCTGCTGGTGGACAAGGACACACACAGGTAAGGCTCCATTCAGATCAGTGCATAATGTCAGTATATTAAAGTAAAACAGACTTCTCTTGTACTGTATCAATTCACGACATTAAACACAGATGTTTCAGTCACGCTGTGCCCACTTCTAACACTAGTCCTGTGTCTGAAAAGTTATTGACTAATTAATCAATAACTAACAGAAAAAGTCATATGAAGGACGATTCCAATATTAAATTAAATCTGAAATAACATGGAAGACATTGTGTTTGACCTTCATACGTCTGTAATTTATGACCAGTATAATGTTCCATTTACAGTGTCAATTACCTTTATTCACCCTACCTTAATTCAACCTGTGATTCTCTTCACCTCTTCCTTCAAAACACAAAAACACAAAAAAGATGATATAGAAACACAACAAAACAGCACAACACAAAAGCTACAAACATTTAACAAAAGAAACCCTAACTTACAGGAAAAATGCCAAAAACAACTATAAAAATATGACTTAAAAATTATCTCAGAAAATTACAAAACCACAGCTAGACAGATTTGCAAAAAGCCAAATTCTGAAATTATGATGGCAAATATAACTGACTTTAAGTAAAAATAATAATTGAAGGTAAAAATTATTCCCAGATCATTTAATCTGTGGTATTTATTTAACATTTGTTATTTTGAGTCATGTTCAGTTCAACAGTTTTCCGATTCATAATTAAGTCAAAGGTAGTGGATTTCAGACATGTGTACAATGTGTTCTCAGAGTCAGGTTTTTGGGGGAGGGGTTATGGTAATGTTGGCTTCTTCCAGCTCCAAACTATTCATTATTATATTGGCCTTTAAGAACCCACTAGGATTTGACCTCGTGTGTTCATGCAGCCCTGAGCTGTGTGTGTCTGAGTGTCAGAGGTTATGAATGATCTTCTGTTCGCATCATTATTCCCAATAATAGGCTTCAGCTGCGCCTCTGTGTGATAGTGTGTGTGTGTGTGTGTGTGTGTGTGTGTGTGTGTGTGTGTGTGTGTGTGTAGGTGTGTGTGTGCGCGCGCACGTCTGTGTGTGTTGTTTCTTCTTCATAAATCAATATAAAACAGTTCATTTCTCTGCAACAGTTCATAAAGTTAAAGTTGAGAAGTGATCATCACATCATTTACAGCTTCTTCAGAAAAAAACGCAGAGAAACATCAGAGCTTTGTCAGAGTTAGAGCTGTTCCAGAACTAGTCAGAGTAAAGTCAATAAAAATTATCAGTACTTCAGTCAAATCCTAATAGTATATCAAGATATGACAAAAATATTGATGCTAAAATACGGGAAAATAAAAGTACAAAAACAAAAATGGTAACAATGTAACAAATATGCATCAAATAACCCCAAAAAATATGGAAAACGTTTTAAACAGGACACAAATACAGGAAGAACATCGAAAGGTTGTAGTGTTGTTTGTGTCTCTTATTTATTTTTGAGAATCAAATGGTCCAAAATGTCCACACGAAATCACACTCTTTGGCCCTGCCCCTCTCTTTCAGGTGTAAGGCTGTGATTGACAGCAGGGGCCAGCGAATCAGCTGCAACCACTTTGTGGTAGAGGAGGGTTATGTGAATGCAGAGAGAAAGCGAACAGCCACGCCCACCAGGTCAGACCAATCCACCAATCACATTCTCTGGATAGTTAGAGCCCCTGACCTTCAGACTGATTAAAGGTTACCTGTGTGTCCAGGTGTGTGTCCAGAGCGGTCCTGATAACAGACGGCTCCGTTCTGCCCACCGACTCGGACCAACAGGTAACGCATTTGTAGCTGGTCTCTTTACTGGTGTTTTCAGTCACGTAAGGTATTCATTATTCAGTTAACCCACTTCCACCTGAGCCCACTGAGCCCTGCCTCCATGATACCAAAACCTCTCCCAAACCCAGTCCCACCTAATCCCACTCAATATACCTACTCTCTCTCTTTTCTCCATGATTCCACTGCCTCCTCCATGATTCTCCTTTCTCCCCGTGATCCCACTCCCTGTGGCCTGGCCTGGTCTTTTCCTCCATGACTCTGCATCTCCTGTGTTTTTTTTGTTTTGTTTTTTTTTCCATAGTTTAGTTTATGAACCCTCTTTCTCCAGCTTTATTGTTAAGATACTTCATCTGGCAACATTTTCAATTTCATGTAAGATAATTACCAATATGTACACAAAATTGTGCCGATAATATTTTTTGTCATGTTGTCCAGCCCAAATACAATGTAAGAAACATGTAGAGGATGAGAGCTTGTGATGATAGATGAGTGTAGGAATCCATCAGTAAATAGGAAGTGTCATCTTTTCATTCTATTCTGTCTTCACCTGATAAAAATCAAGTTACAATAAGCTTCTGAACAATGACTAATAATCACAGCTCTCAGTGACATACTTTATCCCCTTACCTGAAAGCTGAAAACATCTGAACCCAGAACCTTCATCACAGGTTAAACTTCCTACAGCCTGGGAAGAGTCCAGAGAAGGGGGTAGAATTATAGTTTCCTCCAAGACCGCTCGAATATTTGCACTGTGATGCCAAAACTACAAAGCAATGCAGCAGTAAACTCGTCCATTTGAGGCAGAAACTCCGCCCTTCTCTGACTCTAAATCGTGGCCTCAGACCTCGAGGTGCTAATTCTCATCCTAGACACTTCACACTCGGCTGAAAACCACCCAAGAGGGTTTTCTGTCTCTTTTTTAAGACAGAAAACCCTCAAGTTAATCTGTCTGTCTGAGCACACACACAGACACACACTTGTCACTAATTAGGTGAGAGTTAAATATTGAAATATTGAATTAAGTTTGGTCAGAGAATTATGATGTTTCAGAGATCTGTGTGTCCTGCAGTGTTCACTAATGACATGAAACTAATCTGGTTTTTAAAACTCTGTGGACGTTTTCCATTAGATGTCTGTCAGACGATCAGATTGGATCTGTGCTTTTAAAATCACACACTGTACATGTGATTTTAAGCCAGTTTTACATGTGTTGCTGTCAGGAAATGGCAATACAGACCAAGTAGAGATTGAAAAATTAGGAGTTTTTGAAGATGGAAGGTGGATAGACCTGGAGGTTGGAAGAAGAATGGATTGTAGCCTAAAATGGTTGCCTAAAATACTTTAAAATCACAATGTCCAAACTGTTTGCAAAGGAGAATCTGGATCACCATTTGGAGCAAAGTAAATACAGATAGAAAAAGTATTTGATTTGAGAGGAAATTAAAGAAGACAGTGACATACAGAGACACCGATGTATGACCTCCATAATCCACAGCACAATGTTTGTGTCATCCCTGAATAGTAGATACCTTTATTCTATATTTGATTAGGACATTGTTTTCTAATATCCATCATACAGAGGAAACAGTGCTGTAGTTACAGAACCGTGAAAACACCTTTAAATGGGAATAACATTAAACTGCAGACTTCCTCTTTCATTCTTGTGATGGATGAGATATAAGCCTTATATCATGAAAATATAGAATTGGTGATGTTCCAATCTGGATTATTTGTAGGAATAATTTTGCCAATACCGATCCAATGCCGACTTTTTACAATGAAACTTCGCTAAAAATTTTGAGTCATTATTTATAGGTTATTATGCTATTATTTTACTTGAGATCACAATTGGGCTGAATGTGGAACCTGAACTAAAACAAGTTTGACACTTTTGACTCTTAATATCTTTAGTACCATTTTTGCACTTTCCAAATTCATACTGTGGCTCTAATTACAACCTTTGGTAGGCCAGGTTTGGCCCACAGGCCGTATGTTTGCTACTGCTATGGAGAGGTCTGTCCAGGTATTATAGGGGTGTTTGTTCTGTGCCATATGTTAGTGATGTGTGGATCAGTGGGTTACTCGCGGGGGGCGGGTCAAAATCATGTCAGTTTATTTGTGGGTCGGGTCACAAAAGCCCCGTGGGTTGAAAAAAAACAGACTAGTGCATCACTACTGTACCATAAAGTGAAAATGAATCTTATAGACACTGTACTAATTCATCTAAGCCTCCCACTGATGTGTGCTCATTTTAATTTTCCTACCTTCAGAAAGTTTTATTTAAGGGGGCAGGACATTTGCCCCCCCCAAACCAACCCAATCTCGTAACTAAATCCGACCCCATCTTCTAAAAAATGCCACATCGGCAGCTGATACCAATCAGGACATCCCTAGTTTCAGTATATGTCTGTGAAGTCTTTCCATTAATGACTTCCTGTCCAGGAACAACATGAGTTAAAAGATGGACTGTTTTGTAATTAATTTGTTCTGATAACGTCTTCTGTCATTCATGGAAATTAGTGGGCATAATTATCGTTATTAACCACATGCTGTCAGTTCTCAGCAGTGCCTCCTTTTGGTCAAACTATCACATCCACACCAGAGATTAATGGTACATGATATGTGGACCAGTAAGCAGTCAACTGGCATCATAAACCTGCAAGTCTTGAAAAGGGGAAAATTTACAGAAACATTTGCATTTAACTGTCATTACTTTTTCAGAGCTAATTTTGCACTGCGTCTCATTTGTAATTTTATTGTACACACTATGACAATAAATTCTATTCTATTCCATTCCATTCCATTCCATTCCATTCCATTCCATTCCATTCCATCCTTGTAAATCTCAATAGTAGTTTTTTAACGTTAAAGACAGTTTGTATTGGTAAATTCGTGAACCTGGTCCATCATGTCAGTCTTTGTTTTCCTTTCCTATGATAACCACGTCTCATTTTCTGTTGGGCCAGGTTTCTATGGTAACAATTCCTCCAGTAGAGGCAGATCTTCCATCGGTCAGGATGGTAGAGCTCTGTTCGTCCACCATGACGTGTATGCCGGGAACATGTGAGTTTTTTCCTGCATGTCATGTGTTGATATCATGTGTCTCTTCAATTTAAAAAAAAGTCTTAAATTTGTGAAAAAAAAAGAATATTCTCATGAATTTGAAGTTTAAAAGATATGAGAGAAACACTATTATTTGGAATTAAAGTGGCAGAATTACTAGAAAAAAACTATAAGAAAACTCAGCAGCAGAACAGAATCAGAGTTTTTACTACATGGTCACTTTATCACATACATGTATTTCCATTGATGCCAAACTATCTGACATAAACTCAAAATGATCTGTCCTGTGAAACTTCAGATTTAGCATTTTTCTCTGTTGTGTGATCAGGTGTTAGATCTACTCATAATCAGTACAAATATGCAAAGTTTATTATTATTAACAATTTTACCACATTCCTGTTTTAAGGTTTTATCACCAAGACCTGTGTGTGGGATTTTCACAGTAAATTCTGCATTTTATTAAATATATTCATACATTTAATGCATTAAATCTGCTTAATCTTTATTAAATGTGTCGAGTCTGTTTCAAGATGAGCCTCTCATCCGTCTGAGATTCTGCAGCAGAAAATCCTCAGTGTCCTTGAAAGAAATGACACAAACACTGATTAATGACCGACTACTGTGTGTGTGTGTTTTCCGCCTGTCAGATCTTCTTCTGTTGTCCTGATGCTGCAGTGTGATTGGTTACTGAGTCAGTCGGCCTGAACGCCGTTAAAACAAAACACCATCTATCTAAAAACACACACAGTAACACACAATAGAGGCTTCTGAAATATACTTTTAGATCTCAATTTAATATCTCACAATAATAAAACATTTTCACAATTGCAAACCTTTAATACTGAAAATGATAAATACATAATTTTGCTGCCCAGCGCTTTGAGAGAACAAACCCACAAAATGAAATATCAAAGCATGCAATTTGTTTGCTATCATGCATTCAAAACCTGTTTCAATAAAACAGCATGAAATTTCCCATTCATTTCACACGAAAAGCACATTCTATTCCTAATCTGTGAAACTAATCTTTCTCCCTTTATTTCTAATAATTATCAGATATTTTCTGATTTAAATGGTGAATGGGTAGTAGGTACGTTGAATATTTTCATTGAAATTTCCCAGTTATTATAACAATAGCGATACGATTTGTAGTAGTAGCAGTAGCAGTGGTGTAGTGTAGTATGTGTAGATTAAATTGTTCACAAAATAGTCTGAATAAATTATTTAATGACAGAATTCTACTCTTTGATATTTCTGAATAACAGACTGTTGCTGTGAGCACAGTTCTTATCATTGGCTCATTGTTTATTGAGAGATAATTAGTTTCATTAGTAAATATCTTTGTGATACATGCGATAAAATGCAGACCTTCAGGATACTCATCTCTGACTTTGAATTTTAATTTTTAGGTCATAGTTTTCACAAATATTTTACCTAATTTCACTTCTCCATCTGAATGTCTGTTAAAATGAGTCAAGTTCATCTATGTCAAAGTCAATTTTTCTGATGTTGAAAGAAAAGAAAAGAAAAGAAAAGAAAAGAAAAGAAAAGAAAAGAAAAGAAAAGAAAAGAAAAGAAAAGAAAAGAGCTTGCCTCTAGAGATCTGACACTTTACATGGTGGTTCATCTGCTCATCTGTAGTTCTGCAGATGTACGTTTTTTTTTTTAAAACAAACTCCATCTGATGACCTTTGTTTGTGTTTGTCTGGTCAGATCTAGTCCATCTCACCTGTCAGTCAGTCGGCTCCGCCTACGAGGACCTGTCACCACTGGTAACCAGGATGTTCCACACGACGGAGTCACCTGACCAAGGTAACTCAGACACACACCAGGAATGTAAATGTAAATATAAAGAACGCAGCTGTTTCACCTTTAGATGAAAATGTAAACTGATGTGCAGCTCAGCGTCTTAAACTTGTCCACATGTTCGTATCACTGTGACCGTTCGTCTGGTGGCAAAGGACTCATGATGTGTTTTTAGTGAGTTTATTTGTTACCCCACCCTCCGAAGAGGAGGCAAGGGGTATAGTTTTTGTTTCAGCTTGTTTGTTTCTTTGTTTCATTGTTTATCACTCTAGTAGCAAAACTATTGGTTGAATTCATACTAAATTGGGTGTATAGATTGCTGGTGACCCAGAATAGATCTGAATACATTTTGGGAAGGTCAAAGTTCACATTTTCTTATGAATTTTTAATTTTTTTTTTCTTTTCTCATTTACTTCTAATGGGTGAAATTTCAAATGTCTATAAAAGCATCAATTTTGTTTCAATTTACTTCACACTTGGCACATATATAGAGGCAATTGATATGCTGACATAAACATATGCATAGACATGATGACATTAACTGGATCGATGCCAAAATAAGCCACAGTATGTGCGAGGAGCGGGGTTTGTTGTGCCTGGCATCCATACCTTTGGTTTTGATTATTTAAAGTCAGTAGTTTGGCTTCATGAGACTGGGGGATGTGGTCAAAAATACAATCATATTTAATATCAATCAGTGTCAATAATTATCATGAGAAATGTCAAAGTGCTGTTTTTTTCCCAAGTAAAAGGAAGTGAAAGTTGACAAAACCAGACAGTTATTTATGATTTGATTTGATTTCTAAAAGATGCAATAATAGTGAAAGATAGAAGAGGAAAGATTACATAAAAAGCAGAATAAGATGAAAAAGACAAAAGATGCTTTAAAAAAGAAAAAAGCAGATGGAATCATAAATAATTTTTAATGTGATGGAAAATGAAATTGTACTAAATGTCACATGTTAACCATCATACTTTTATACAACACATATTGTCAGTTACAATTATACTCAAAAGAAGGAAACAATTATTACAAATAAAATCATGTTTTCATTTATGTTTGAATGAAAAAATAGAAGAAAACCCCCGTGTTTGGAAGTCGCATTTTTATGAATGTCAATTTTTCACTACTTTATCAAAGTGGAAGGAGTTGTCTCCAAAGCTGTAGATTGAAACAGTGAACCGCTGCAACCTTAGAAGAACTACTTACATTAGTGTGTCTGAAAACCACCTCCTCCTCCTCCTCCTCCTCCTGTCTTTATTTAATTCATCATTTTCTTTTGAGGTTTAATTATAATATGAACAACCTGCACACAGACACACATGATGGATGGATGGAGGAGCCGATTCATCAGAGTCCAGACATGATGGAGGAGACGAGCTGCTGCTTCATGTTTCACTGTGAAACTCAAACTTCACCTTCTTTACACCAGAATCATGTTTTTAACTTTCAAGTGATACTAAACAGTAGAATGCATTCTCTGAGCAGTAAACATATAATCATGACTGTGATGAAATTCATTAATGCTGGTGATTAAACCACATGTAAAATGAGCAAATTTGTTTAGATAAAAATCTGTATTTTAGGTGAAAACATTTCAGCTTAAAGTTTAAAGAATGATCCATATCATCATCCTCTAGTCAGATGGGTGTGGTCAACTTGTCGATTTTACTTGAATCCTGATAATTATTGACACTTATCATAACATAACTCATTCTTATGTTAGAAAGACAAACTATTGTTGAGAATGGCTCATCTTCTCTGGTCTCGAGGCAGTAGATACTAAGGATTTTTAAAGGAAATTCACTTTTTTTTTGTTAATCTCATAAATATATTGTTTTAATCTTTGATATTTAATGTTTTTTTTCCTATGTGTTTCTGATTGTAGTATAAGAGAATATTCATGGGTGTTTTCATGAATTGTTTAGTATCACTACTTCTTTCTTTCTTTGCATTTTTTCTTTAAACTTTAATTTTCGTTCATCATACATTTACTTAAATCTCATAAATGTCACAATTTTCCAGTTTCATCTTTACACAAGCTCGTTGTGGCTGAAGCAAATTTACTTTGTGGAAACAGCAGAATGTGAATGTGTGCGATATGATATTTAGCTGCTGAAATGCATGCTGGGATATGTAGTGTGATGTGTTTTGTTGGTGTTGATTGATTGCTTTATTTCAAGCTTGTGCACTCTATGTACTATACAGTGTTGTTTAAATTTCACAATAAGACAGAAATAATATACATCTACATATTATATACACATCATTATGTGTACACAATAAACATAAATATACACAATAATTCACTATAAATATACACTCCTAGTTGGGGGGGGTGTATTGGCAAAAATCTAGCGATACGATACAAATCACAATACTAGGATAACGATACCATATATCATGATATATCATTCTACTGTTAACTGTTATTATTTTATGTTTTTATTTTCATTATTATTTTCTGGAAGAATTGAATTACACCAGAAATATGCACAAATACTAAACACATTCTTATTTGATCAGAACAGGATCTAACGTTATATCACAAAGTTTTCCTCTGGAAAAGAAACTTAAATTACATTTTACAGACATTACCGTTTAAGATCCTGCTCAAATGTTCATATTCTATTAGTTCATAATGAACATCGTAACATTATTTTTGTACTATCCCAACAAAGGAACTAACATCTGCCTCTCAGACACAAAAAAGTGCTTTACAGATGCTTCAAATGACCATTATTTAATAAGACAGCATTAAATAATAGTAAATAAAATCTAAACAAAAAAGAAAACCAAAAATGAACCTCCATTTTAATCTGATAATATTGATACATTACTTTTTAATATTGATACAGTATTGTGAAATGAAATATCGTGATGTACTGCAGAACCGATATTTTCTTACACCCCTACCCCTAGTAGTCTGAAAGGGAGTGAGAAGAAGTCAAACTTATTTACTCCCACTCCCAGTTTCACTTTTACATTATATGGTTACAGTTATACCAGAGAAATTAGTTGTAAACATGCATTCATGTACACATAAGAAGAAAAATGGGAAAACACCAGATGACCTTCAAAACACTTCATGTCTACATTGTTTTAAGACATTTTCTTTATATTTGATTTTAAACTGCTTCAAACAGTCGTGGAAAAAATTATTAGACCACCCTTATTTTCTACAATTTCTTGTTCATTTTAATGCCTGGTTCAACTCAAGGTAGATTTGTTTGGACAAATATAATGATAACGAAAACAGCTCATAAGAGTTTAATTTCAGAGCTGATATCTAGTCATTTTCCATGTTTTCTTGATAATAACTAAAATCACTTCAGTTCTTACATCAATATCTTTGGCATTGTACTGATAAAAATAGTGCTTTTAGGCATTCCGCTTTTTCTTTTCTGTCTGTTTTAGTCACATGATACACACAGGAGTTAGAACTTGATTCCATAACCATTGTTTATGATGACTTTTGATGGTTAATAATTTTTTCCGCTACCTTATTATTGGAGCATTGCTTTAGTTGAGCCCCCAAACTGTGTTAAAATGAGTTTTGGCTGAAATGTCTTGAAGTTCTGAGTGAGATCATGTTACTTATTTGACTGAATTTAGTTGTGTATGTTAAAGCTGTGTTTTCTGTGTGTCTGTCAGAGGAGCGTCCATCTGTCCTCTGGTGTCTCTACTTCAACATGGTCGATGGTTCAGGGTTAGAGGTTGAAGGTCACGACCTCCCATCCAACATATACCTGTGTTCAGGTCCAGATGGAGCTCTGGGTCATGACCACACCATCAAACAGGTGAGGGTTTTATAATGATAATTTAGAGATCTGCATGACACTGTATTATACCGGTTATATTATGACCCACAAAAAATCTCGAAGGATTCTTCTCCCCTCCCAGAATTACATTGTTGATAAGGTACCCATGGTCCAAAACTCAAAAACTTCTCACATGCATCAGAAGTGGTGAAAAAGTTTAGCTTCTATGGGTTTGGGTCTTTAAGGACTTCATAGTGGCTTTTCACTAATTTATACAAGAAAAAAAATCAGTTTGACCTTGATATGCATGTTTTTTTAGAACCAGACTGTAACCCTCAGAGACATAAAGAGCCATTGGCACCCATAAGCATCTACTAATCTAAAATGTAAAATAACTTTTTACTCAGTGCTCAGTCAGTCTTGAAACCTAAGATTATACCCCACTAATAATACCACAAATACATTGGAAACACTTTCATCTTTTACAACACTGATTCACCAAGACATGATAGTGGTAGTAGATGCAATTTTTTTAGAGTTAAGTTGATGATATATTTAGTTGAAAAAATCACTTTAGTTCCATATTGATATAATAACCTTTGAATTTACGCTGAACTTTTATGAACATCTACATTGTCAGTAAATCAAATATAGGAAAATATCTGGTTTTCACAGAAGAATAGAAAGGATCCAATGATAAACGGTGATGAATCACTTAGGAAAGGTTAGATGAAGAGAAGGCTTAATCTGAAAGTCACCATAGAAATAGTGATGGGTCTCTAAGGGGTAACTACGGTGTCCACCATGTTGGTTTAAATATACAACTTTTTTATTATCTATTCATTAGTTGTCATTGTTGAAATGTTTTATGACATTAAACATGTGCATAGACAAAGGAAACTATAGTCTTCACTTAAATGTTGTTTTCTCATAACATTGCAACAATTTTATAATGTGAGATACAAAAGTTCTCAATTTAAATGAACCAATACTATACTATCTGGTGTGATAGGATTTCAAATAAAACTCATCTGCTTCTAGTTTGTGTTTTACTGGCCTCTTTAGATATACGTTGACTTTTAGCGTCTGTCTGTCTATAGGCGGAGTTGATCTTCCAGAAGATTCTCCCTGAGGAAGACTTTTGTCCTCCTGCACCAAACCCCGAGGACATCATCTACGATGGAGAGAATGGAAACGGGAACTGTGCAGAGGGGGAGGAACTAAAGGACGACGAGCTAAAGGACGACGAGCTAAAGGACAACGAAGAGTCAAAGGAGCAAGAGGAGGAGCCAAAAGAGCAGGAGGAAGAGCTAAAAGAGCAGGAGGAGGAGAAAGAGGAGGAACAGGGGGCGGAGTCAGAGAAAGGGCAGGGCCTTGAGACTGAGGAGTAAAACTATATCAACATGTTTGTCTTTCTGTGTTTGTGGGGACTCACTGAAACAGAACCCAAACCTTCAGACAACTGTAATGCTGAGTTCAGACTCTACAACATCAGTCTGATCACAAACTTATCAACTGATTCTCATTTCAGCTTCATCATCACAATACGTCACACTGACATAAGTGAAATTCAGACAATTGAATACAAGCTGAAAATGATCAAGAAAAAATCACAGGTAGGAGAGCATTAGCTTCAAAAACAAAAGCTTTTTTTAGATGCACTGAATTATTTCTGTTGCAGAGCAGTTAATGTTAAACATGAAGAGGTCTATTTAAAATGTGTGTTTAGTTTTACTGATGTCAGGAAATAAATCAATATGACACTGTTAAATGCGGTAATTTGGGCTCATAATAGTATTATTGTAGTGTTTATCATCCAAGTGTTTCAACAAGGTTATTTATCAAACATGTCTTTTCAAATGATTGATTTTACTGTTACACATAATGTTTTATTGGACTTGATGTGAAACGACAGCAAAAAATAAGCAGAACACATTTAAGGACAAATTAGCTTTTTTCATGATTGACATATTCAAAGTGTTTCTGAAACAGTGTTTAGAGAATCCAGATCAGTCTGAACTCAGTATTTTACAGTTTAATTCTCTAGTGTTCTGATGCCTCTGAGCTTTAAATACACCATCTGATGAGGCGTTTGAGGTCTGTCCGTAAACCTGTACACGTCCTCACAACTACAGAAAGATACACACTTGCGCCAAAAGTTCCAGCAGTGCATTGTGGGTAAAGTTGCCTTTGTGTTAGTATTTTTTTATGATTTATGCTTCATGTTGTATTTAAAAATTGTTCTGTCAAATATTAAAGTGTCATGTGACCATGGACTGTGCTGATTGACTCTCTGCAGTAACGATGTCATTGTTCAATGTGTTTAGTTCAAACAGAAACAATCCACTGATCAGGAAAATAATAGTAATAGAATAGACTATAATAGACTAATAGTAATTAAACAGCATCAGTAAACAAAGCCTAATTTATAGATGGTCATATTTAATAGAATCCGCAAATTAATATGAGTGTGAAGACAATATTTAAAGGGTTCTATGTAGTATTGATGTTCCAAACTCAGCAGGGGTGAGGTTCTGTACAAGAACACACTTAAAACTACCAACAAATCAACACTAAATAATTGCAGACCTTATTTTCCACTGAATAAAGTATAAAGCTTACTGTTCAAACACATCAGAATTTTTTTATTGTCATTGTCCAAAAAAGTGCAATGAAATTAAAATAAGAACAGCAACTCTCATGGACAGTGCAAACAATGATAAGGCAGAAAATGCAGAATAGTGCAAAAATCAGTTCACAAGGGGAAAGAATAAAAAATATATACAAAGGATATAAAAAGTAAGTACTATAATATACTATACATATATATATATATATATATATATATATATTACCATATACTGGTGAATCAATGTTGTAGAAGATGACGGTGTTTCCATGTTCACTGTGAACCCTCTGAACGTCCAGACATATCTGATGACCATGGGAGACCAAGAGAGAAAAATGAATTTGGGAAGTACCACAAATGTAGCACTGGGTCTTTATGGGTTAATGTGATTCAATCTAAATGTGTCTTCAAAGCTTCCTGTGTGTGTTCAGACATGGCATTAGATGAACACATGATCAGATCTGTCAGGACAGATGTAAATGCAGGTGTGAGGAGATACTGAAGCATTAAAATAACACATGAAGGGTCAGATGCAGATTCAGGGGCAGAAAGGGGATCAAATTATTGAATTGAATTATTATTATTATTGAATTAAGGAAGAAAAAAAATGTATGAAGAAAAAAAAAAATCTGCCAATGGAACAAGTGGAAATTATCTTGGTAAGATTTCTTGAAATAAAATTTTCGAGATCTATTGTCTAAAAATCTGTTCTTATATCTGTACTTCAGAATTCACCCTGTTCCGTCTGTCAGCATCACATCGTTAAACACCAGTGACCCAGTTCCACTGCAGCCACACAGGCCCATGCTGGAACACTGATCCACCATGTTGGACACATGACAGGGTCTGCTTTGGATCATGAGCTGTCAGTTTGCTTTATTTGTTTCCTATATGCACAGCAAATACAGAAAAACTGAAGGAACATAGTAGAAAAATGGAAAACACCTATAAACATACAACATAACTGTAAATATACAATGTGACTCTAAGCAGTAGAGGTTGGACAGAATAACTAAAACAATAAAGTGGAATCAGTAAAGTGACAGTGAAATATCAGAGGAACAATCGGGTTTGTTCCTCTCCTTTTCCAGACTTTTCTTGTACCACATCTCTGATATAAGTTGATTCTAGGTTTATTTTCTCCAAAGAATCTTTTATAGATTTTTTGTTTGTTTGTTTGTCAAATTTTAATGTGGCCTTTATGTTGTTGAGTGTGTTCTGGACTTGGCTGAATATTGTAAAGGGTTGTTTTTGTTTCACTGTAAAAAAAAATTAAATCTGTAATTTAACAGAATTTTTCTGTTTATTTTACCGATTTTTCCTGTATTTTTAAAATATCAATGAAATTACAAAAACAGACTGTGATTTTACATGTCAAATGTAAAATAACATGGAAACACTCTAACTGCGAATAACCATAAAATTTCCATTTTTTATAAAGACAATTATTGTTTTTTCACATAAAAATACAGTGAGTGAGCTAATTATTAAGCTTCCACCTGTGCTATTTTAAATGATAGTTAGTACTTCCCTATTACATGGCAGGTACCCAGGAAAATCACATGACTGAATGTGAAACAGTGAAATACAGAAATTAAAAACCTGACTAACTAGTTCTTTTAACAGTTAATTAACAGGGTTTGAAAGATAAATTAAATGATTTTATGAATGGTATATCATTTTATTACACCAAATAATAATTAACACATAAGCTTTTAACTTAAAATTAGGTGATAAACATCAACTAATAACAGTCATTTTCTGTCATTTTAAACCCTATTATTTGTTTTATAACAATGTTCATCTGTATTTATAGGTAATTTGATTGTTTCATTCATTCATTGTCTGAACCCACTTTATCCTCACTAGGGTCACGGGGGTCACTTTGAGCCTATCCCAGCTGCTTAGGGCGAAGGCAGGGTACACCGTCAGTTCATCACAGGGCTGACACATAGACAAACGATCACTCTCACATTCACACCTATGGCCAATTTAGATTAACCAATCAACCTACAGGTGCATGTCTTTGGATGGTGGGA
>JAPTYQ010000007.1:7008339-7019325 GCA_029814465.1 Ostorhinchus cyanosoma | reverse complement strand
TATTTCAGGACGGCCACAATCCGAGTGTCCAGAAAGAAAGGAAGCAGCGGCAGTTCAGCCCCTCAGAGCGCTGTGGCCCGGAGCAGCTGGTTGGACATGTGGAAGGGCTTCAGGTAAAACACCACCATCATCACTATTATCACTACTGTCACTACTGTCACTATCATCACTGTCATCACTATTATCACTATCATCACTATTATTACTATCATTATTATTATCATTATCACTGTCATCACTATTATCACTGTCATTACTATTATCATTATCACTGTCATCACTATTATCACTTTCATTACTATTATCATTATCACTATCATCACTATTATTACTATCATCATTATTATCACCATTGTCACTACTGTCACTATCATCACTCCACACTGGTGCACAAAATTATTAGTCCTACAGTTTTGTTTAGTTTTTTTAATCCACTTTTGACTTGAATATTTCCTTGATGAGTGGGTTTGATTATCCTCTTGAATGTATAAGTATTTTTTATTTTACATGCACAAATGCATTTTTCACAACTTGTAACCTTAATGCAGACAAAGCCCCCCCCCCCCCCCACCTAGTAATAGGTGTTTTCTTCTTCTCTAACAGACACAGTGTTTTATGGGCCACATTTGATGGACAGGTCATGTCTCTGTGGAAAAAACGAACTGTAAGTCACACTATTAATATATTTTTACATTTTCTGTTTTATAAACTGGCCACTTTGAGACACAGTACTAGCTCCCTTCCTGTTCTGAGTCGATACACTCGAACAACACTACACTGATTTCTTAATTTGTCTTTTTTTATTCTTGAAAACTCTTATACTTCTGGCATTGGTGTTATTAAACACAGCTGTACATGTGTCAGTATCTGAAATGACTTGTTAGTGTTTTTGTGGGATTCTAAGATCAAAAATGACTGTTTCCCTGAACAGGAACGGTTCAGTGAGGTTCTGTTTCACGTGTCCAGTATCACCAACATCAAGAAACAAGACAAACGACGGTTTTCTGTTTACTTCAGGAAGAAGCATTATGACTTCATGGCCCACAGTGATGGTAAGAATACTGGACTCTAATGGACTGTACTGGACTGTAAAGACTCTAGTGTAAACTGTATTGGTTTACTGGTTTTCTTTCTCACGATTTTCTGCATCTTGATTTCCTTCTTGGTTGTTTTGTTGTTGATGGTTTTATTATTGGTGTTTTTCGTTCTTGTGGTTTTCTTTGTCTCCATGTTTTGCACTTTGTGAGCTTCTTGTTGATGCTTTTGGTCTTGATGATCTTCATGTTCTTTGTGGTTTTCTTCTTCCTAGTGGTTTTCTTTCCTTCTTGGTGTTTTGCTCTTGGTAGTTTTCTTCTACTTGGTCATTTAGTTCCTGTTGGTTTTCTTGTTCTTACTGTTTTGGATTGTTTTTGTATTTTTTTCTTTGTTTTTTTCTTCTCCTTGACTGATGTCTCCTTCGTTTTCAGATGTCCAGGAAGAATGGGTCTCGTCTCTTTTGGCGTCTCGAGGTCAGCCAAGCCCTCCCCCTCCAGAGCTGTATGGATCAATCACCATCAAAGACCCCCGAAGCCGGGTGTACGCTGCCGTCTGGGGTCACAGCCTGTGGGTTTACTCCAGTAAGGACAGCTACCAGCTGGGCGTGGCCTCGTTCAGCGTCCCTCTGAACTTAGCCACCGTGAAAACAACAGGAAAACACTCGTTCAGTCTCATCACTCCATACAAGACCTTCAGGTAACACACCTGGTCAATTTCACACTGTTTCTAAGACATTTTCTCTGGTAAAATGTCGAAACGCAGAAACATTTAAAGCATCTTCCAAACATCTAATAAATCTATTAATGCTCTTTTAATGATCTGTTAAAGCTGATTTTCTGCCTCCTTATTCCTGACTCCTACCAATTCAGATAAATATTAAACATGCACTGTTCATTTACATGTGGGTTTGTTTTTTTAGGTTTTAAAATCTATTTGATCTATTTATTGCTACTGTTGCACGTTGCCACTGCTGCACTTTATGGCTGGACTCTTCAGCGGTTCTGTTCATTGACGGTTCTGTGTGTATTGTGGAATGTGTCTAATGTCCTGTCCTTTGCTGCGACCCATGTCTGCAAACTGAATTGCCCCTTGGGGATAAAGTGACCTGAATCAGAATCTGAACAAGATGACAGTCCTGTTCCCTAGGTGGAATGTATTAAAATACAAAATGGAAATAAAAGGGGGCAAAAATTGCATATTCATACCAAACTGGTAGACATCCTACTGGTTTACAATATGGCTCCAAGAGGCTATTTTTGCATCGGGACCTGATACAGGCATCTACATGTGTAGCAGTCAAACCCACATATGGTAGAAGGTGAAATTAAGGCATATTTCCACAACTCATGACCCATTAAATAGAAAATATTCAGCCACTGTTTCATCAAATGGATGAAATAATAGATCAACACTAGGGTCACACTGCTTAATGATTAATTCTGAATTTTTGTTGAAATCAGATTTTTTTTTTTTTTTGCATGGTTGTTCATATTATAATTCAGTATCATCTGGCTTCAGACTTGTGTGTCTACGGCCCTAAAGTGACCCGCATGTGCAGAAGAGGATGTGATTTCATATGTAGTACACAGTGTTTATGGGAATATATATGTATCTTGCCTGGTTCCGCCTCCTCTAGCACACAATTGTGACATCTGTTGCATTTCAGTGATGTAAAAGTCAGATGAAATGCCCTTGAATAGAATAGAATAGAATAGAATAGAATAGAATAGAATAGAATAGAATAGAATAGAATAGAATAGAATAGAATAGGTCTTTATTGTCACTGTCACAGGAACAATGAAAATCTGTTTTGCAGCTGTTTCTGTTTAGCAGCAGGTTCTTCAAGTGCAAAATAAAGACTATTTAAAACTATCACACAAAAATTATACAGGTAATATATACTGAAAACTATTGACAAAATATAAAATTACAAGGAAATACTAATATATACAGACGGCCAACTCTGTATTATAGATACAAGAAATATACAACCTACAAAGGATACAAGTTAAAATAAAAACAACAACAACAACAAGGTGCACTTGTGGTGAATATTGCACTGGGGGAGGGTGAAGGGTGCATTGTCCAGGGGGTGGTAGTTACTCATTTTTAACGGATCCTGACAAAACCCTAACTCATCTGACTTTATCCTTATACATTTTCATGTGGCTCCGCCCCTTACCTGCAGCCTTTCTGTTGATTCGACGAAGGACCTGTCCATCTGGATAGACACCCTGTCCTCATCCATTCGCAGTGCTCTGTCCAGCGGCCACGTGGCGACCAGGCTTTTTGAGAATCCTCATAATAAAGTGTGTGGTGACTGCGGTTCAGCCAATCCTGAGTGGGCATCGGTCAACCTGCTGCTGGTCATCTGTGACAGCTGCGCAGGTGATAACTAACACAAGCTAAAAACAAACAAACAAACCAAAACTAATTCAAGCTAATGCTAATGCTAATGCTAATGCTGATACTCTCAAAGTGTGACGTTCACGGGTCTCATTTGTAAAACTGTGATGTGAGGCAGAGCTGATTAAACAATGAAACTCATAGAAAAACCACTCATCCACAAATGTCTTCTTAAATGCAACGCATAGTGGATTTTGGCTTAGAATTTAGAAGAGCTACCATCACAATTTTTGTCATATTTAGAATTTTTACTGAATGCTAATTCTCTTTTTTTTTTTTGTAATTTTTTTAAAATCTAATTTTATTTATTTGTTTATCTATTCTTTTTTTTTAGCATGAAAATTCTCTTCATTTAATAATTTGTTGATGTGTAGTTGACATAATTTAAGTAATCATGTTTATGCCATTTGTTCAATTTTCTGTAGTTTCTTTTGCCTCACCTATGAGAGACATCTTTATAGGTATCATGATCCTTGTTAGATTTCTTCAATCTGGTTTCATTCATTCTGTCTAATATGTTAACAGTCATAGGTCAGAGTTGTAGGTGCAAATTTTTATATTGGACAAACATTTCTTTCAAACCTTGTAATATGGAAATAATGGTTATAAAAAGCTCCACAGGTGTTAACAGACTCTGTTGTCAGGTCATCATCGAGCTCTGGGCAGCAAACTGTCAAAAGTACGAAGTCTGAAGATGGACAGCAAGGTGTGGACTGAACCACTCATACAGGTGAGGGGGGTGGGGATTATTATAGTTGGTAAAAAGTACAAATGAAACTAGTAGTGAAAAAAATCCTCCACTGAAATAAAAATAAAGATACAAAGACTTTTAAAAAATCCAGTGAACAACTTCATATAAACAAAACCAGAGGTAACAACTGCTAGGTTTTTGCTTTTCCTCCGATGTTAATGTTTCATGATGATCAAGAATAAACACAATATGTGACTCATTTTTAGTGCTGCTGCGATTAATCAACTTATTTGATGTAATTGACCAAGAAAATTAGTCGACGAGTTGTTTTACTATTGACCGCATATTTATTTTTGGCTGCGGCGCCTGGGAATCATGCTGGCATCAGTGCCTGCAGTACCTGAGAGAGAGAGAGAGAGAGAGAGAGAGAGACATGTCTTGAGTTTCATTCCCCCACTCTTATGCCTGGTCAAATCCTCTAATTAAAACTCATGCAACTGTCTCTGTCTGACCCTTGACCCTTTCCCTTACAGCTGTTTGTCACCCATGGTAACCGTCTGGCCAACAAGGTGTGGGCTCCATTTGTCCCGGCGACCAAGCAACTGTGTCCTGATTCATCTGAGGTGGAGAAATCAAACTTCATCCAAGACAAATACAGCAAAGGGCACTACAGACGAGTCCATGCTCTTGCCTCATTCCGACATCTGATGGACCAGGTGAGTGTTACCTTGGAAACAGCCAGGATGTAAAGGTATAGAAAAATGACGTGAAGGGTAAAAAGATTTAAACCTGTTTGAGTGATTTGTTTAATTCACAATACCTGAATATGAATTAGCATGATGTGAAATATTTGACTATTTAATTGAATAACAGTGGTTTACTACAACTCTGAGGAAGTAACTAAATACATTTATTACTGTTCATTGTGTCTGTTCATATCTGAAGTGGTGCCAGGCACAACAAACCCCGCCCCTCGCTCAAGCCCCGGTTCGCTCAGCAGCTCCATCTGTTATCACTGCGAAAACACATTTTTGGTGACCTTGACCTTTGACCTACATTCACCAAAATTTTATGAGATTTATTCTGGACCACCTCGCACCATTCCTGAAAATTTCATGGAAATTGGTCCAGTAGTTTTTGCGTAAAGTGACTGACAAACAAACATACAGACAGACGGACGGACAAAAAAAAAAAAAAAAAGAACCAAAAAAAAGACTCTGGCCTCCCCTTTGGGGGGACAGGGTAATAATAACTATGAAGTCATTACCTTGGGTTTTCTGTGTGTACATTTCATTAACTAAAAATGTAGAAACAGTAACTGGTGTTTGTGTATTTTTGTGTTTCAGAGGCTTTGTGAGGTGGTTTGTGGAGACGACATAGAGGAGACGATGTCTCTTATCTGCTCAGGAGCAAAGGTCAGGTATTATGATTGTCAACATGCTTTTAGTAAATGTATTTAGTTCATCCATGATTAATTAAACTCACTTTATTAAACCTTCATAGGTCATTTTATACAAAGGAAAAACACTGAGTTATTTACTCCTTCCATAAACATATTTTAGTGAATTACGACATTTTGCCTTTATGGAAATGGCAAAATAAAGTTTTTTTGTTTTGTTTTTTCTTACTATAATTTCACAAAATGTTTTTTTTTGCTTTGGGTGTTTTTTGCCTTGCTTCACTAAACAGTAAATTCACATTGAGGAAATGGGAAAAAATTCTGAATAAATTCTGTCATATAAAACACTTTACTTACATCACTGCTCAACTCACTGATCAGACGTTTACTGTGTCTTTGCAGGTATTCTGATTAAGTGTGTAAACAAGTCTAAGAGACTGAAATACTCCTGTCTCGTCCATGAAAAAAAGATATTTTACATGGAAAATAATAACAAAATGTTTTGCTTCTTCAACTTGAGCTGTGTGTAATGTCATGTACAGTGTTGCATGCTGGAGACTTTATGCAACCATACTCCAAACCAATATGTGATTTGTGGACTTGAAGTTTTAATGTTACTGCGTCCACACTTCAGTGAAATAATGAATCAAAGTGAATTCATCAGAACTTATGAAAAGATTATTACTGTGCTGAAATAATCTGGCTCTAGAGTCTAGACTGTGTAGTTATGTGAAATAACTCTTCCATTTTACCTGTCTACAGGTGCGTCAGACAGACCTTCAAAGCCCCTCCCCCATCCAGGTAGCCGAGAGGGCGGGACAAGCTCTGCAAACGGAGCTACTGAGACTGAATGAGTACATAGGTACATGAAGAATAATACACAGAGAAATGGTCATTAGTGCAAAACACATTCTGACAGGTAATACATGACCTACTGCACCTTTTCCTGCTTATTACTGTTATGCACCAGAGGAATAAATCCATTTGGAAAACACACTGATTGAAAAACGATTAGACTGACTGAAACATGATCTACAGACTGTGAACACAATGGTGCCCCCACTGTGTAACTAATAGCATAAATGCATTGTGTTTCATTTCTTTTCAGAGGTCCCACTTTACCTGCCTCAGTCAGCCAATGGGAGACATGACTCCACCCCCTCAGGTACAACACTGGGTTAATTACATGATGATCTATTGTGACATCATCACAGTCTGACTTACGTGTGCTTGTGTGCAGGTGAGGATGAGGAGCTTCATGGTAAATTGGAGGAAGATCGATTCCTGTTCTCGTTAGAAAATGATGCAGCGGCGTGTGACGTCCTTGACCTGAGAGAAGTCCTGTCAGTTTTCCTCAAAGATGGGTCAGTACTATGCTGATACTACTATTGATATTACTGCTACCACTCATACTGCATCTGCAGCTTGTAAGAAGTTCTGTTTCCGTCATACAAAAGTGCATACCGCCAAAAATACTACTACTAGTACTAAATACTTATCGTACTTATTGTACTACCACTGCTGATACTAGTACACCTGCCACTACCACTAATTCTACTGCTGATTGTATTAATAACAATAATGCATCTTCAAACTGCACAAAGTTTATCTCAAAGACACTTCATTACCGTGAAAAAGTACTACTAGTATCATTGATACTACTAATACTAATATTTCAACAGTAATACTACTGCGTATAGCAAAAATACTAGCACATCTTCAACTGTGAGAAGGTCAATTACTTTACCTCAAACACAGGTCAGTACTAAAAAAGAAATACTGATATTGATTTCTCTTTTTTCCACTTGTGTTTTTGTTTTCTTAATTTTGTGTTAATTCTATGTTTGTCTTTTTCCCCCAAACTTTTCTGGTGTTTATGTTTTTGTTCATGTATTTTATCTTTGTCTAATTAGATCATCTCCTCAGTTCGAGTTGGTGACGCTTACTGATCAGCTGATCTGTGCAGCTGACAGCAGAGATGAGCTGCTGGCTCATCTAATCCACATCCTGAAGGTAAACCTGGGGTCTGTTTCACAAAGCAGGTTTAGTGAAAACTCTGAGTCTGTTAACCCTGAAATAAGGGAAACTCTGAGTTTTCCCTTTCACAAAGGGAGGTAACTCAGACCACAGACAGAGGGTTAACTCAAGCCTGTTTCACAGACAGAGGTAATTTAAACTGTCGGTCAGTTACCATAGTAACAGACTCTATGAACCTAACCTGGTTAGGACCAGGTTTTTCTAAATGAAACCCTGAGTTTCTCTGTGTCTCCGCCCTCTTTCAGCCACACACGGTGTTTGATTTCCTCATTCATTCAGTCAGTAGGAGAATTTTGTCCTAACATAGTTCTGCCGTCTGTGATTTAAAAAAATCAGTCAGTAGGCCTAAATTAGAAGTCCATTAGACACAGTAGGTGGAGACTGTTTTCACTAACATGGCATGTCCTTTTGACAACGATCCCATGGATGAAGGTGCAGCATTACTGAGCAGAGAATTAAATATTTGCCAGGAGATAGTTATCAGACCACGCATAGATGTTCTAGCAGTTACAGACAATTATCTTTTTGCACTGCAAAAATATAACTCTTACCAAGTGTATTTTTCTCATTTCTAGTCAAAGTATCTGATCACACTTAAAATAAGACATAATCACCTAAAGAGTAACTTTTTAGTGAGATACAAGAACTTATTTTTAGACAATAGATCTGGAAAATCTTATTTCAAGAAATCTTACCAAGAATATTTTGTCTTGTTCCATTGGCAGATTTTTTTTTAATTTTTAATTTTTTTGCTTGAATTAAGCAAAAAAAATCCCAAATTAAGGAAAAATCTGCCAATGGAACAAGTGAAAATTATGTTCAAGCTTATAAGTCAGTTTATTAATTGTACATATTGGTAGTGGTGAAACACAGCTGATGGATCCATTCGAACATAAATATGGTCTTGGTTCCAGGTGATTCTTCCTGTGGGCGTGGCTGAGGTAGAAGTAGGCGGGGCTTCAGCCATCAGTAAAGTGTGTGTCGTTGAAGTTGGCAGAGACTCTAGCCATTCAGATGCTTGGTTGGTCCTATGGAGGGGTGGAGTCAGTCTTTACCCCACCCACGAGCACACGCAGCAGACCCTGAGGATCCCAATGAGTGCACTCAGTCAACATGGTAACAAACACAGAGACATATATGATATACACATAAAGATCAAGGTGTCAGCCATACTGGAAGCATCAAATTCCTGTAAAGTAAATTAAAGTAAATGGTGGAGCTAAAATATATGAATGTTTCCATAAAATGATAAGCAAATTTATAAGAAACCTTTAGAAAATAATAATAATAATAATAATAAAACAAAATGAAATACAAATTATGCATTTCCTCAAATTGTTTGGAGCAAATACATTACAATCACAAAATATTATTAGACCATCAAAAGTCATCAAAAACAGTGGTTATGCAATCAAGTACTAACTCCTGTGTGTATCATGTGACTAAAACAGATAGAAAAGAAAACATGGAATGCCTAAAAGCACTGGTTTTGTCAGTACAATGCCATAGATATTGATGTATGAACTTAAGTGAATTTTGTTATTATCAAGAAACCATGGAAAATGGATAGATATCAGCTCTAAAATTAAACTACTGTGAGCTATTTTTGTTGTAATCATTATATTTTTCCAAACAAATGTACCTTTAGTTGTACCAGGCACTAAAATGAACAAGAAATTGAAGAAAACATAGGGTGGTCTAATAATTTTTTCTGGCGCTGTATGTTGCGTGGCGTTGTCAGAAGATGTTGCTACATACAGGCTGTTACACACTACTGTAATACACAGAAGGAAAGAAGCAAAAAAAAAATAGACACAAATAGACTGAAGCAACCAGTGCTGCATTTACACAAAACTCAGATTACACACACATCCAGATAACATTTAACCTTTGACAATGACTCATGAAGTTTGGAATTAAAGTGATTTTAAATGTGTTTCAGAGATGGATCTGTCTAAAAATACCATCACCATTGCTACTGCAGATAGGTGAGTTTCCACGCTGTGATTTGAAGACTAATCAAGCGATCTAAATAGATTGTTTCCTACGCTGGGATTGGTTGAACGTCTTCAGATGTATATGTCTCTCTCTCCAGATGTGTGTCTGTGCGGTTTGAGATGCAGAGCAGCTGTCAGTCCTGGTTCACACACCTGAACACCACTCTGACCAAACAGAAGACAGCTCCTCTGTACCCATCGACCTGCAGAGGGTCGGTGCCTCCAGGGGTCGAACGCTGCATCTCCCACATCACCAGCCACGGTTAGACCATCTGAAAAGACCAGTTAGACCAGCTAGACACATTAGACCAGATCAGGCAAGCCACAGGTCACACCACTAGCACCTACTATACCAGGGAGACATCCTAAACCATACGAACCACTTGAATTGGACTCTACACTGAACTCCTCACACTAACAAAATTCCTCAATGTTATCTCTGAGAAGAACCTAGAAACCCTGTGGAGGAAACACACTTCTACCTTTTGTATCTGTGATTTTGTTCAGTTGATCACTACCCACAGGTGGAAATGTAGAAGGAACAGTAAACTGAGAGCTTCACTTTTTGGTTTAACTCCTTCTTAACCACAGCAGACCAGTACAACATCCACATCACCACCGATACAGCACTGATCACTCCCTGTGGAACTCCATCCTTCCCCATCTTCTTACACACTGTGTTTAGAGTTCATAACCACGGTATTTGGGATGGTTGTAGAACATAGCTAATGTTTCATGACAAGACAAAAAAAAAAACCTTTGTTCCTTCAGAAGTAACCTGATTATCCTCTTCGGGAACCCAGCAGAGACTTTCAGAGAGGCTGTGGAGTGTGATTCTCCTTTAATTATATCCCAGAAATCGAGTTTTGAGGATATAATCATTTTACCCTGAACGCCACTGCCGCTGGATATCCTTGGTGTTAATGCGATAACTAGGACAGATTTGGTTGGATTTCTTATCCCTTGATAACCAACGTAGAGTACCCCTAGAGGAAGAACCCTATTGATTTCAGCTTCTCTGTGACTATTATAAGTCATCCAAATGGAGGCGCTTTGGCTGAAAATCTGTTTTTTTTTTTTAATATAAATCGAGCAATAATAGTCCCATTGAGATAACATTTGTTTCATATTTATGTTCTTACAAATTTTCTCACTACCATACAGAGTTCATATTGTGTAATTTTCATTCATGAGGTGGAGTTTTGTGGGGAAAAATTGGTTCTGATCTGACACACAGGATCTCTTTCTTAAATTAGCTCAGGCTCTTCCTCCAACAAAACAACAAGAAAGGACAGATGCAGGTCTTTGTATGAAAAAATGTGAGCTTTCCTCTTTTAAACAAACTTTGCGTCTATATAGTTGATGTAGTTTAGCTGACTTGCTTCACATTGTTTGGTCTATTTTCACATTGTTTGGTCTAT
>JAPTYQ010000007.1:6977827-7003322 GCA_029814465.1 Ostorhinchus cyanosoma | reverse complement strand
TGTGTGTGTGTGTGTGTGTGTGTGTGTGTGTGTGTGTGTGTGTGTGTGTGTGTGTGTGTGTGTGTGTGTGTGAAATCATAACTATTTTATACATTCTATGACCCAAAAGGAGCAGAGAGAAGAAAACATTTTTTTTTACAAATGAACAAAAATGGATGTTCTGTTGGTCTTTAACTACTTTTACTGAACAGCTAATGTTTTTAGCTACATGAAGAAGTAAGAGTTGAAACCTGCCACATCACCTGCATGTCCGTCACACATGACTAAAACAAACCTTTTCCTTCACAGTGACCACCCAGTGCTGTAAGATGACAGGTGATGTGTTCTGCAGTCATGTGACCGTGGTCGACACACCCGGTCTGTTTGACACGTCTTTACCTGAAGACACAGTGAAAAGGGAAATCTCTAAATGCATCAACATGTCTGCCCCGGGGCCCCACGCCATCCTGCTGGTCATTCAAGTGGGACTTTTTACAAAAGAGGATCGAGAGGCTGTCATGAAGGTGGAGGACATTTTTGGGAAAGAAGCATGGAAGTACACCATGATCCTGTTCACCCACGGAGATGAACCAGAACTTGAACAAATGCTAAAAGAGCCTGGAGCCAACATCACTTCAGTCCTGAAGAAGGCAGGAAACCGATACCACATCTTGAACAATGTCAGAGCCAATGATCGTGGACAGGTGCTGGACCTGCTGGAGAAGGTGAAGAACATGGTGTCAGCCAACGGGGGAAACTGTTACTCCAACTACACCTACGTGGAGGTGACCAAGCTGCTGGAGCAGAGAGAGGCTGAGCTCAAACGGCTGTTCGAGAAGAAACTGAAAGAGGAAGTCGAAGCTGTCAGTTTGAAGTATGAGAAGATGCTGAGTGAAGCTCAGACGGATCATCAACAGGCACAGAAACGACTGCAGGCGGAACTTGATGAGCTCAAACGTTATTACCAGGTTTTAGAGAGCGGAGTCCGCCATGTTGTAGAGGAAATGATACCTACTGACTCCATAAGCAATGTCAAGTTTCATGAGACCCTGAAGATGAGTTTTACCTCTTAAGTTCTGCTGCAGTCTCCTCTGTAAGTGATTCCCTGTGAACTACATATGTTTAGAGTTTT
The DNA here is from genome assembly GCA_029814465.1 of Ostorhinchus cyanosoma. Classification (NCBI taxonomy): domain Eukaryota; kingdom Metazoa; phylum Chordata; class Actinopteri; order Kurtiformes; family Apogonidae; genus Ostorhinchus; species Ostorhinchus cyanosoma. Next base: position 7,002,211 of record JAPTYQ010000007.1, on the reverse strand, counting down.
TCTCTTTACATTTGCACCTGTAGATGGAGCACTAACACTAAATTTTTGGAAAAAGTTTCAGAATATGTCATTTCCACATGATGGAATAATGCAGTAGTTAACATGTTAAAAAGGAAAATACAAGGAGCACTGCACAGATGACTGGACCAGGACAAAAACTGGAAGAAAAAAATCTTAAATAGCAATCTAACATTCAGGAAAAAAAAAAGGGAAAACTGTTTTGATACCTCACGTCATAAATAAGTACGGTGCTGCTCATTTTGACTTGGACTTCTGTTTTATTTTCATCTTTGACGCCTCATTCATTCATTGATAGGTCAGTATAAAAAATTGTTGGTACAAAATATAATGTGAAATAAATCCCTTCATTTATTACTAAGTTGTGGTGTTTTGTATTTCTTTAAAGCAGAGGTCAGTTCATCAAAAAAAATGTACCACTGTTATAAAGCAGCTCAATTTTACTTCAGAAACTGTCAGAAAACTAGACAGAAGTCGTTAAATATAACTAAACTACTGTACCTTCTATTAAGGACATTCTGTTTTTGTAGATTTATTAAAAGGAGGAAAGTTTTAGACATTTAAATGCAACATGGAATGGAGCTTAAAACCAGAAAGACATGTTGACATTTAAGCAAGTTGTGTTTAATACAAGCAACAGAAACAGTTATTTCAAGTGGACTCAAGGTTGTGAAATATAGAACTTGTTCACTGTTAAATATATGTTACGCTGTTGAATATTACACAAACCATGGTTTTAGTTTTTTACCCCTTGACCATCGACTCCAGGGGATTTACCAGATCCTGTGGTGTCCGTCTGTCTGTCCAGTGTCAGTGTGATTTTTCATCACCAAATTTTCAAATTATTTAGATGCATCTTAGGAAGCTCTTGGATGAGTTCTTTGGGGCATCGACCTTGACCTTCATTTTCAAGGTCAACTCAGCATTGACCAACATTTTTCAGGTTTTCTGGGGTCAGTGCATGGTCAGGGGTACAGGTACAGGCCTGCCCTGATTGTTAAACAGTGGCTGAGGGTTCATTACAGCATTCCACATCAGTCTTGTTACAACTTTTCATTGCTGATGTCTTAGATTATACCAAGTTTTATGTCAAATTCATAGAGAAGCTTGTTAAAATACAATAGCTGGGAAATGGGGTAAAAAATGGCACATTGGAATCAAATTAGTGGACTTCCTGTTCGGTTTAGGGTATGGCTTAGAGAGGCTTTTTTGTCGATCTTGTCTTAATACATGTGTCAATCAAATCTGGTATAGATCAAACCTCTCATCTGATTTATTAATTTTTCTAGAGAGTTTTAATTTGATGACGTCCATTCCGATTATCACTTATGACGTAATAGAGGTTACGTTTTAGACTTTTCGTGTTTAGTCCTTGAAAAATCGGATTATTTTGGGTGAAGCACAGCCTGTACTCTCTCAGTTTCAGTGAGTCCTGGATCTGGTTCTTGTTTGTGCCTGATATTCACATGTTCACTGTAAACATGAACATCAGTGAATAGAACATTAATGTGCGATGAGCTTTGATTCGTCTTCAGATGTAGACATTTTCTTCCTCTGGTACCTGCGGTGTGATTGGCGTCGAAGGCTTTACTTTCTCCACCTGCTGCCCCTCTACCTCCTCTGTGACCTTGTTGCCATGGTAACTATGCATCGCCATGTAAACGTTTTCTTGTGCCTGGCCTGAAGCTGCAGATAACAAACAACAACTTTATAACACTTTCTGAGATTTTACAGTAAAAACACCGGTGTTGCGTCACAGCTCAGAACGGCTCTGATTGGTCGGCTTTACCTGCTGCCTCTGTTCTCTGACTCCTCCTCCTCCTGTGGATGAAGTAGAGGATGATGATGAGTAGAAACAGAAGGACGAAGATAGAGCTGAGGGAGACATGAACCAAAACACTGCTACCATCTGAAAGACAAAGACGAGTGAGATCTTGCGTGTTTGACCTCTTATTTCGTTCCTTTGTACTTTGTTCCTGTACCTGTCTCCACCTTCAGCATAAACTCTGTCTTCTTCAGTAGTTTTCCTTCTCTGTCAAACACTTCCTGGATGTAGCGTCCTTCATCGACACTCTCAACGCTCCTAAACCTCAGCGTACCATCATGCAGCAGCTCACAGCGTCCATCACAACCTGACCTCGAGTTGTTGTAGAGGAGCAGATGCAGGTGAGTCCATCTGATGTCCTGAATACGCTCCATACCAAGGTCGTGAAGGTCAGAGGTCAGCTGCACAGCCTCACCTCTGCGCACTGTGACCTGTGCAGCTGGGGTCAAAGGTCAGACACACAGGACTCATCACATGGAAACAAAAGCTGAATGAAATACAAGTACTTCATCACTGCACCTCAGCAGATCTTCCAGATATTTTTTATTTTGCTGTATAATTTCTTTTTCTTTTCCCTTTCTACATTCTAACACAAGTATCTGTACTTTATAATCGTTATATTCGCAAAAAAAGTTCATCAATGTGTGTGTTGCTGTACATGCATTTGATTTGAATTACCCATTATTTTTATGCTGCATTACTGTGCATTGTCAAGACTGGTTTGAATCTAAATTGATCTAAAAAAAAAAAAAAGATCACATAAAGAAGACTCTCCCTTAACAAATCCATCCACACACATTAAACACAACAACAAAAGTGACTCAAATGTTATAAGACATCCAGAACTCTAATCAACCTCCAAGTTGCTTTTTAATTAGTTTTCCTTTTAGTTTTTGTCATTTAGTAGAATTAAATGTTCAGACTGACCGTTACTCTTCATGATCACCATCATGATGACTGTCATCAATGTTGTTGTCATGGCTGCTTGTTTGATGGCCCCGCCCACTCACTTGTCACTCTGAGAGGAAATAGAACTTTTCAGTGGGCTGAGTGTGGGAGTCAAATTTCTGAAACTAGACAACAAGAAAACAGTCTTCACTTATCAAGCTTTGCAACTTTAGAACCAGTTTGAGTCTAGGAGGCACATACCCTTTTAAGACTGGAATCAAAACTTTCCTTTTGGATAAAGCTCTAGGGCTTAGGTTACGGTACTTAGTTCTGCAGTGTAGTCCTATAGGGGATAGTCATGAGCTGAACACCTCTCCTCCTTCCTCCTTTTCTCTTCTAGTTACATATGACACTGTTACATGTCACTAAATCTGTGTCTTCTCTTTTCCATAGTTTCCTTATTCATTTCTACAAGTAGCTGTTTTATTCACTGTCTTTACTTTTTAATATGAAGGAATGAATGAATCTGTCTTTTTCAGTCTAAGCTATTTGCACTGTCCTTGACAAAAGAGTGGAGCTGGTTGAGGTTTTCCAGCACATATGTACTTCATCATCACACCAAAGAGTTTGACCAACAAACTGTGCACAGTTAAAAATCTTCAACTGATATCTTTTCATATACTGTTGTTTTTGAAATCACTGAGATTCTACAAAACAAGACCTTATACTTGCAGTTTACTGTGGCCAGAATTAAATTTTTTTTAACAGTGTAGAAAGGAATTTACCACCCATTAGGAACAAGTTTGAAGATCACAAAAGACTGATGTTTTTGGATTCCTTGATTCAGAGCAGATTGACCAATTGAAGCAGACCTTTTCAGGGACAGAACTCCATATTCGGATGTAGAGCCACAGTCTGATCTGAACGGACACAAACCTGAGTTAAAAGACTTGAATAACAAGTAATAAACTTTAATAATAGAACTGTAAGTGATGAGGATGAGTCTGAAAAGGGCTTTACAGACAGTATGACTCCATTCACTCTCATGCCTGATCTTAACAGTCAGTGTCTACAGTCTCTGTGGAACACGAATGGATAAAAAAAACCTATGCAAGGATCACAACTGGACAAACAATACTGTTTTCTTTGGCTTCTCTCTCTTAATTGAGGAAGAATTGCAGACTCAAGCGAAACAAAAAGGGCAACTACAGAAAAGATGGAGACTGATTTTATTTACTATGAGAAGTATTGTATCATGCACATTACAGTTCACATCTGAAAATGCACATTATTTGTACATGGTTGCATTGCCTGTTCCTGCGATATGTAATATTTGTGTATCTGGTTTACTATTGCTCACTAAAGGCCCGGTCTGACACTCCACACTGTAAAAAAAGGAAATGTTGAGGTTTAAAATTTTAAAGCAACCTTCTGCAGTAAAGATTTGAAGTTTTCTCAACGAGGTTGCAGTTCATGGTACCAAGTTAAATTATTCTGTTGTCCCAACGATACATAGTATGTTCTGCTAAAAGTTTGACAGAGCTGGATTCGAACCACCAATATTTCAGCTATTGGACAACCTGCTCCACCTCTTGAGCCACAGCCATGTGTATGAAGTTCCTTGGAGAACTGCTTGGCTGTACTGCACACGTGCGGTGGCTTTTCACTTCCGTTGTCCTCTGCCAATGACCATCCGCAAATTCAGTCTATTAATAAATCTATGTTGTGGCATCAAATCAAACATTATGTTGGTCTGATGTAAAAAGAAATGTTTTTCATGGTGGGAACGTTTTTTCTTTTAGAACAATGAAGATCTCTCTCAGCTGAACAAATACCAGTTTTCTTTTTTACAGTGCATGGTACAAAATGAACTCTTGTGCTGCGTCATATATTGTATCATACTGTATCCTGCTTCTTTGTAATTCAATTTTTTTAGGATTTTTTTTTATTACATTGTTAAAAAAAAAAAATCCAGTGTTAACATGAAAAACATTTTAGAGCTGTAGTGTTATAAGTGATTAAGTGATAAGTGAAAATTTGTAAAATGACACACTGGGTTTTCTGAAGGATGATCTGTGTTTAATCATTTCTAAAATTCAAATGTTTGCCATTATTGTAGACTGTGAGAATTCATTACATTTTTGTAGGATAGTTTCTGGGTTTTGTTTTGACTCATTTTGTGGTCATATGACTATACATGCATATCTCACTTCATTTTACATGTCGCTGGACAGTAGATTACACATTCTAACACCTCAGAAAAATTATGCATCACAGGGATCAGTTTATAAAAGCATTAATATACCAACAGACCAGGTGAAATAAAATGGTTAAAAAATGTCTCAAACCTTCGTGTTTAATCTAAAAGATCTTGTTCAGTCTGGCTAACTTTAATGAAGGTGTTAAAGCAGGTGTTTTACCTTTCACTGTTATATCCAGGTGAGGACGAGATTAGATCAAAATATTCCACTGCCAAAAAAGTCACTCATATAATGTAAAATAAAATGTAAAGACCCAGAGTCCGTTTCAAGCACTAACTTCAGGCAGACAGAAGAAGGAAATGACCGACATTTAAACCACAAATGGTTTCAAGCACATATGAAAGTAAACCTGAAACTCATTATGTAGATACACATTTAAAAAAATACCTACGTGTGTATTTGTGTTTAAAATACCCTTTTAACTTCAACTCACGGATTTACTTTTGTTTATTTGTTTACTTAAATGCGTTTCATTTGTATGTCCATTTACTCATTGTATTTGTACGGATCTTTGGTTGGTATATATTGTCATTAATTTCAGTACTCAACTTTCTTTGATGAAAACTGCACATTAATGAACACTCAGTGCAAACAAAAACATTACTTTGGGTAAAATGTCAGATTTAGCTGGGAGCCATTTTCATCCATCCTCAACATACAGCATCTACAACACATTACTATATAAAAGTGTGCATCATACAACAAAACTGAAACGAGTACAGACTGGACCCAAAAGCAGACCACAACAGATCGAACTCAATTTAGACCCGTCTTTATTGATACTATTGGGTACAGGAACATTGAGTTCCAAACAGTCTTTGTGGAGCCTAGCAGTGCTAGCGCTTGATAGAGCTCCAACTAGGAGAGACGCACAGATACAAGCCATGTTACAACACTCACAGCAAGTGAGCGGCCGACAAGGAGCATGCAGGGGTAGAGTCAGGGACAAGTGAAGGTCAGAACCAGGCAGGGCAGAACGGAACCAAAAATGGAGGCAGAAGACGTGGTCAGAAGCCAAGGAGCAGATCCAGAATTGAGGTCAGACAAAAACAGGTATTTTACCAAGGGTTCAGGCAGCAGGTGAGCTCAGGACTACATACAGGCAGCAGAAACCCACTGGCAAGTCTTGCTAAACAAATGACAATCTGGCAAAGACTGAACAACTGAGCTGAGTTTTATACACCTCCCCCAATGAGTCACAGGTGTGCTCACAGGTGAGGTGCATCAGGTAATGACAGAATGTTACATAAAACCACCAAGAACAATAATAAGATGGAAATGAAATGCTGAGCAGACATCACAGGTGTTCAAAGGTTTTATTAGATTTTAATAATCTTTAATCTTTTTTTTTTTTTTAGCTCTTTTGTTAATGTAGAAAAGGTGGAGAATTAATGAATAGTTGTTGGGAGACTATTCCAGCTCTTATTGCCTATAACAGAGATGGAGTTTTAACCTGTTCCAGCACCTCAGTCCCTTCAAGAGACACATCTTGTACTCAAGTTATTGTCTCTTCATCTAATAAATTCTTCCAGGGGTAGGGTGGGGGGGCAAGCCATGGAGAGACTTATAAACAAGACGGGTAAGTTTGAAAAACTTGAAGTTTTCAAAGCTTGACAGATAGTATTTCTCAAGAATTGCACAGTAATGGACAGTATAAGGATTTTAGCAAACACCTTGATGGCTTTTTTTAATTAAGTTTTCAGTGCAGTTCAACCTGCAAGTGACCAAACTGTGAAAAAGTACTCAATATAAGAAAAGATTGTGCAGTGTAGATATGACTTGACAGTATTAGTTGAAATAAAGGACCTGATTTGTTTAAAATTTTGGAGGTTAAATCTTATTGTCTTAACAACTTTTTTGATTTGTTTTTTAAAAGTTAGATTGGAGTCCAAAATTATTCCAAGGTGCTTAAATTGGGTCACCCTTTCAAGTGCCTGGCTTCCTATACATATATTAACTTATGTAAGGCATTTGTAAGCTTGGATGAGATACTGTCAATTGTAGAGCCTTGAGTGAAAATAACGGCACCGTCCACATACATTTGACTGTTGAGATCACGGCATACATCCGGTAGGTCATTTATATACAGAGAAAATAACAGAGGTCCAAGGACTGATCCCTGTGGGACACCAACTGGATAACCTAGGAAGGAGAACTTGACACCGTCAACAGTTACACATTGCGTTCTCATTGATAAATATGATTTAAACCAGTGTGATCAGAAATATGGAAATATGTAAATTTTTTAGAAGAACCTGGTGCCTTCCCAAAGTCAAGGAATACAGCTCCTACACAGGGATATTTATGCAACAAAAACTTGATTTTTTTCACTGAGCATGCAGTTTGCTGACACAGTTAAATGATGGGTCCAAGATCCACCAAGATCTTATCTATTCAAGTGTTCTTTTCATAATTGTTGTCTTTTCCTAGCAATTTATTAAAAGTTTGCCTTACCCTCTTCCCATTACCGTTTTGCATCCTTAAGAATATATTTTTTTAAATTGCTTAGCCTTTATTAAGGACTGTGTGACTTTATTGCACAGCTGAGTACATTTTTGCCTATCTGTAACCAGTCAAGCTTTCAGATGATTTGGTCTGGCCATGGAAGATAATTTTTAGCTTTCTTAACCCTGTAGCTTCTTTGTCTTGTAAAGGAGGATATCGCCTCTTTGATTTTATTAACAAATAAGTCCCATTTGATTATTTCTTTATTTCCTTGTACACATTATATTTGTACAGCATGCAGAGTATTGTTGAAGTAATCTATTGCAGTTTATTTTACCACCACAGGGGGCAATAGCGGGATCACAGATTGATATCGCTTTATGAAGCAGTAGAAAAACAGACGAAGAAGAAGACTCAAACTATGATGGTTTTGATTTTGTCATTTGTTAAAACGCAAACCAGTCATTTTTCTAACGTTGAACTGGTTTAAAGTCAACCCGCAGTGGAGTCAGTTCATCATAAAACCACCGCAGCAGCAAAGAAGAGGAAGAAGAAAAACACGAAGAAGAAAAAGTGTCAGTGCTCCGGAAGTGATCCTAGAGTCTGTAAGCTAATACCAACATCGGCAGAACAGGTAAGCAAACTGAAACCAGCCTATTATTAATGTCCCAATATAGATTATTGATGTGTGAAATGTCAGATAGATGACTTTATACTGAGGACTAGCGTAACAGACGGCTGACACCTCAATGACAACCCCGTGGGGTTAAATTTAGCTTCAGTTAGCTTATGTTTAGCTCCACTGACACTAAACATCTTTTCCCTCTTTTCCTGTTCGTCGTTGTTCTTATATATCTATATTTTAGACTGGATTAGATATAGATTAGGTAGAACTTTATTTGATCCATTGGGTAGGGTTCCACAGGGAAATTTTGTTGTTTTTGGTAGTGTTATCACACTTGTTTTTTTTGTTTTTTTTTGCTCTTTATTCCTGATGTGAAATGTGTTTTCAGTTGTTGCCAACGATAGAAGGGATAGGCTCTTTTTTACTTTAAAGGGCTGGGTTTTTTGTTAAAACTAATGACACATTAATAGCAACGAGTAGTTTAGAGACTTATATGTCCTCTGTTTAGCACTGAACCAAGTGTAGATCATTAGCTATACATTATATGGCAGGGATCACTAACCCTGGTCCTCCTGCATTTTTTTTAGATGTATCCCTCTTCCAACACACCTGATTTAAATGATAAGCCTATTATCAAGCTCTGCAGAAGCCTGATAACGACTGTGAGGTATGCTGGAAGAGGGAAACATCGAAAACATGCAGGATACAAGCCCTCGAGGATCAGGATTGGTGACCCTTGATATATGGAAATCTGCGGCAGTTTCACTCCTGAAAATAGACAAATAAAAGTTAACTCGGATTTTAGCACAAGATGTTGTTGAAAGTTGATGGACACTTGAATTGTGTAAATGAAATGCAGCAAATGGTCCAGGCAAGAGTCATACCAGCGACGTGATGTTCAAGCCAATTGCACCCAATATGCAAATACTCTAACCACGCAGCTATCAGAGAATTTTTAGTGTGCGCAATGTATGATTATTCAGAATCACAGAACATTAAGCACAGTTTCACATGACTTTGGTGTTACATTATGCAGCCTGCTAAAAGGGTTTTCCAAGTATTTTCAGCTGTGCCTTTAAGTCATTTGTGTTTTGTAGTTAATTGTACACGGACACAGTCACCTATGACACAGCATATGCTACAGTTAGGGCATCTAATTTTAAAACACCATCTAAACAGTTTTTCAGAATTAGTGTTTTTCCGATTGATTAATTTTTGCTGTTAATATGCTAATCATGTAGAAGCCATTAGGTCGAACAAAAAACAACCTGTGACTAAGGCTGGGACTCAGTATGAATGTTTGTTTAGTATCATTACAAACTCTAGCCCCTTTTACACAGAGATCCCGGAAAAAAGGTGAGATGGTGATCCTACCTTTTTTTTTCCACTGTTGACCAATTTCCACAGCCAAGCCAAAGGAATAACAGAGGTGAGACAGGCTGGACCTGTGTTCTGGAGTCAAAGGGGCGGTGACGCTGTGCAGCATATAGTTCACATTTGGAGACACTGGCATGGACTCTGCGGCTTCGTCCCACAGGTGAAAATGGCATATAGCCGTGCACCTGTGGCATACCTGGCACGAAGTCACAGCACCCCTGGTACGAATACAGTACCCGCAGCATCATTGGCATGAAGCTGTGGTACCGCTGGTATAAATCCATGCCAGTGCCTCCATATGTGCACGGCTCTGTTACTACCTCAAGAGGCGTTACAGAGCTGTGATAAAGGTGGGACCAAATGATCCCTCCATTTCGCTTACAGAGATGTTGTTCCGGAATAAAGGCAAAATATTCCCATAACAGAAGTGCTGTGTAAAAGGGGTTTCTGTCTCATACAAGAAATGGTGCATAGTGTTATAAAATAGTTACAATAGGTACATTTGATTTTGATGCTTTTTTCTTTTTTTTTTTTTTAAAGAATATACATTTAGTGTTTATGCATTTGACAAAAAGTGTACAAAAAGACAACAGATGGTTAAAATAGGTGTTTGTTTGTCTCTATATGTTTTTAGGGATCCACTGGAGACAGACTGAAGAGCTACATGTGGCCCATGAGCCACTGGTTGAACATCTTTGGATCAAACTTTAATCAGACATTTAAAACAGGTAAAACTTATTACTCCATATCACAACTTATTCCTGACCATTTTGTTTACTGTGTGTCCTTGAACTCATCTTCCCTCATGTTAGTCTGTACTATAGACTGTATAAAGAGACAGACATTGCAGCACTGTATGTTTCTAGGGGTTCTCAATCTGGTTCTTCTGATCTGTAAGAGCTTTATAGAGGGTCATGATGAGGCTCTACTCATCAGTTAGCAGGTTGTAGAGGTTTCCAATGTGGCTTTACTGATGTGCTTTAAGAGGTTTTCATTGCCTCTTAATGAAGCTCTTCTGACATCTAGGTTAGAGGTATCTGTTGGTTCTCAATGAACTACAACTGATCAGTCAGCAGATTCTAGAGGTCTTGATGAGGTTCTACTGATCTTTGAGAATATTCTGATTGTTCTTTGCAAAGTTCCACTCATTTAAAAGTGATTTCTTATGGTTCTACTGATATAAGCTTACATTTTTCTAGTTGATCTCATTGAGCCCCTGAAAATCTGAAAGAGGTTTTTAGAGGTTGTCAGAGATTTTACCAATGTAGTTGAATGCTCTGATTTTCAGTGAAATTCTAATCTGTAAAGTGTATGTCATCACTCTTAAAGGGGGTCTGTTTACCTGTAAGAAGTCTCTAGAGGTCTGAATCATTAATCTGTTTTCAAATGGCAGTTATAATTTAACACTGACAGTATGTTTCCTTCTTTATTGAACACTTGATCACTGATTATCTGCTACAGTGTCAATATGAGCAGTCGAGCAGAGAAACAGGTTGAACAAGAGGACGAAGATTTCTACGACTGCCACGAGACTTTGGAGCGTCCAGATCGAAAAGAGGAGGACAAGCTGGAGGACAGGTTACAGAGAGACAGGGAGGAGGAGCAGGTAGACAGACTACACAAAGAGGAGAAGAGCGACAGGCTGCAGGTGGAGGAGAAGAGCGACAGGCTGCAGGAGGAGGAGAAGAGCGACAGGCTGCAGGAGGAGGAGAAGAGCGACAGGCTGCAGGAGGAGGAGAAGAGTGACAGGCTGCAGGAGGAGGAGAAGAGCGACAGGCTGCAGGAGGAGGAGAGCGACAGGCTGCAGGAGGAGAACGTTGGGCTGTATGGCGACAGGCAGCAGGAGGGCAATGGGCCACAAGACGACTCGGACTCAGAGCTTAAAGCAGAGTCTGCAGCAGAGGTGGAATTTGACGAGGAATATCTGATGGAGATAGAGAAGGAACTGACAGAGGAAGAGAAGGAGGTAACAGCTGTTCACCGATGTGATGAGTTGGAGTTAGATTGAGGGTGTTCAATCTGTAACTTTCTGTTTCAGAGTCGACGGCAGGAAAGTTTGACTCTGAAAGAAAAAGGGAACAGTCAGTTCAAATCTGGAGGTGAGTAAAACCAGTTTAGAAGCACATAAATCTGTTTTATCAGAATATTAACCACTGTGTTACGTCTGTGTAGAATGGTCAGACGCAGCGCTCAGCTACACTGAGGCACTGGGTTTATGTCCGCTGTGTTTCAGCAAAGAGCGATCTGTATTGTTCTCCAATAGAGCCGCTGCCCGACTCCACCTGGTAAGAACATCACAACAATATGGTAACAAAGTGTGAAGTGTCACAGTAACAACACACAAACAACATGAGAACAGATGGTCACAAAATGCCAAAAACAATAGTAACAACACACCAACGACTTGCTTACAATATGACAACATAGTGACAATATACTAACCACATGCCAACAAAATATTAGTTGCATTACAATAACAACATTCACAGAACTTGGTGATAACATGACAACAACATTCTGAAAACATGGCCAGCGCACATCAATAATACATCAGCAAAATGGCAACAATATCCCAACATACTGACAACATGGGGACATTCTGCTGATAACATGGTAATAGCATATTAATACAACACTAACAACATTCCAAAATCATGACTATGTATCAGTAACATATCAACAACATGTTGACATCATTCACACAACATGCCTGCAACATGTCAATGTGCTAACATGCTGAGTATCTGCCAACTATATTGTAAGAACACACCATCATCCCACACGTGCAAACATGCAAAAACACACATTAAAAATCTACCAGCAGTACACCACCATACCTGTAAACAGATAACATGTTAACTACACTCCAGTAACACACTAATCTCATACCAACATCCTCCGTCTGTCTCCAACACCTGTCTGTGTCCTCAACAGGATATGAAGGAGAAAGCGATTTCAGACTGTTCCAAAGGTAAGTTATGACTTATTGATGAGTCTTTTTTTGAAACTCCTGAATTTTTTTTTGTAACTTTTACATAAAACATGATAAGATTTTAATTAAATTAAAGGAATTAACCAGAAAAATGAAACTAATTCTGCAATTATTGCATAAAATCATTTAATATTAGTCCCCACTGTGTGATGCATTAGAGTCCTTTTATTAATTGATTTTATGTGTTAAACAGTATATTACTCTATGTTGCCATAGCAATAGAGTTGAATCCAGACTATGTGCGGGCGTTGCTGAGGAGGGCGGAGCTTTACGAGCAGACAGAGAAGCTGGATGAGGCTCTCGAGGACTACCAAAAAGTTCTGGAACATGACCCAAACCACACTGGAGCTAGACAGGCCTGCATGGTGAGTCTGGATCATTGTTAATTGAAATACACCCTGGGAGTTGTAGTTCACTGCTGTGCTTTGGTGTTTGCGTAACAGACTTTTGTGACACTGACTGTTAATGACAGAAGCAGAGACAATTAAATGTAATTCAATAACCCAAAAAAACCCATTAACAATTAAGTCAGACTACAATTCCCAGAATGCTTTCCAACAGCCAACATCCAAATGCTGAACTTTGCCTTCCCCATTCTGAGACCTCTTCTTCATGGTAACAGTAGCCAAGGTTCCTGGGTATTGTAGACCAGAAAGTCCAGCTTCTGTTCACAAACCTGTTCCATTGTGGACAAAATTTTACCTCTGAGGTAAATATCTGCATCTCTAAAGTATAACCCTTTATGAACAATTTCTTTACACAGAGGTCTGAAAGTTTAGAAATGTCCATGCCCAAGAGCTGCCTCAATTTTATCTGCTGTATTTGTATCCATGTAAATTCAGAACCACTAAAGTAAATGTCTTTTCTTCTTAAACTCTGTTTTCTTCAACAGAACTTCACTAAATTTAGATCAGCTGCGCATACCAACTTTAATGTTTACTTTTTTCAATCTGTACCATTTAAGCTGCTGTATATGATATATATTCTGAAATCTCCTGGGGAAAAAAACACTGCACACTAAATGTTGGCGTTTTTTTTCCTACAGAACTATCAGATAGACTGAAAGCTGCCTGAAAAGGTCACAGTTTTATTTGTAGAACATGACTTTACAAAATCTGAAGTGATGTCTGGATTGAATTATCTTTTGTCTTCTAATAATTAAAATGTTAATAGTCAGTCAGTTGAAGCTGTTGTTCTGTTTGCACTGTAATGTCTTTAAGTTGGGCCTGAAAGTTATATATAAATGAAGTGAGAGGACATGTGAAGCGTGTCAGAACACATCATTGACACGTGTTTGTGTGTGTTTCAGAGGTTACCTCAGCAGATCCATGAGAGAAATGAGAAGCTGAAGGAGGAAATGATGAGTATGTAGTGCACCTGAACACACCACAGTCACACAGTTAAACCATTTTTCTGGTCTCTAATCTAGTTTTGATCAGTGATGAAATCTGTGCAGCTTCAGTTTCCATTTAAACCCTTTAGTTGAATTAACCCTTTAACCTTGTATGTGTCTGTGGTGAGTGTTCTGAATGTATGATTTAATTTAAATATTCATACCATTCAACCGTTTGCTCAATAAGAAAATTTTCAAAACGTGCTGATAGAATAGACCTTGTTCTTTTCATAGACATCTGAGCATGCTCAATACACACCCCACCACCTGTGGGTTGGAGGCCAAAACACAGAGCAGTGAGTGAGACCGACTGACTATAAAAATAGAATGTTTTTGGTTTTACTTTTATTTGCAGTGTTGCGGTCATTTAAAAAAAAAAAAGCCCCAAAACAAAAACTACTGGGCAAAAATTAAAATACTTGTTCAGTGTGCTACAATTTACACTTCATGTTAAAACTGCGTATGATGTTTGTCACCAATTTTTAATCAAATCTGGAATACCCGAGTGATGGTTTAAGTATCACAAATCCATCCATCAGTCTTTTAGTGATTACACACCTGAATCACTCCCCTCATGGTGAATAACTACGAAGTATACTCCGCCACAAACAATCCATTTTTTTACATACCAAACCAAAACTTAAATGAAACGGTCACTGTTTTTTTCAGAATTTCACGCAGCTGCAGCAGCAACAAACAGAAACAGCTTAATTGCCTACTATTACCTACATTACCTTCATTTCATACTGCGGCTGCATGGAATTCCAAAAAAACCCAAGTGATGGTTTTGGAAACAGAACAGGTGGAGATAAGCAGACAGAAGTTGGGTCTAAAATGCTTTAACAGCAACATGGAAACATATCAGTAATACACTAATGAAATTCCAACATCCTGCTAACAACATGCAAAAGCATACTACAACACATTATCAATATGCAAACAACTTGCCCTCATAACAACGCACCAAGCACACACTGACAATATGGTAACCATAAGCTAACAACAACATAACATCCTAAAACACAGTAAGAAGCTAAGAATTAGCCAACAAAAACATGTTAAGTACCTGGGAACTTCCTGGCAACAGCTTCTATTTATTCTGTTTCTTGATGAAATGTTATTAAACTCTTCTGTTTCTGACCTTTGACCTCAGGTAAACTGAAGGACCTGGGGAACATGTTCCTTCGACCTTTCGGACTCTCCACCTCAAACTTCCAGGTGAATCAAGATGCCAACACTGGCTCCTACTCCATCAACTTTGTCCAGAACTCTGGCAAGAGATGACCTCACTGGTGACATGTTTCCTGACGGGGCGGGCATGACTTTAATGTAACGTAAAGCCTTGCCTCCTGTGTGTGAGGGGGTGAGGCCAGGCTTGTTACTATGGAAACAGAAGTTCAGGTGACTGGATCAATAACTGATCAGTTTGAGTGATCTGATAATGTTAATAAAATGTATGAATTGTCATGTTTTCTGACATGTGGATGTATTATGACCTCTGACCTCTGAGACGCCAATAAAGAAACAGAAACATGTGATCTGCTCTTGTCCTTATGACTCTGATTATCAACATGTTAACAGCAGGCTAAAACGGAAAGCATTTTTTGTTTCAACAATGGACAAATCTGAAGGCTATCTAACAAAACTAGACAGTGACAGTAAGCTGGTATAACCTGATTTAATTCACATGTAACTGTCAATAATGCATATCCTCTATAGGTGTCTGATAGTGACAGTCTGATCACCACAGATCATAGAACACGTTCTCTCATTCCTGACTTATCAGTTTGTGAGGAGTGACACCTTGCTGTCAATCTTAATGCACTGGATAATTACTCGGTGTCATTTTACATTAGGTTTAATACAATAGTAGTTGCATGATTTCCTTCCAGTAAAGTGACATTCAGAGTTCCACCTCCCTCTGCACACTCTTGAGAGAAATGCTTCCAACTTTAAAACTCTTAAATATCTGTCTCTTCTGTCTGAAGTAAAAACTTAAAACATGATATTCACCTAATTGTCTAAAATTTGTAATGGAAACTTATATATGTTAACCTTTGTCTAGTGACTAAGACTATTTTGCAGATGCTGCATGTGAGGTACAGTAGAGGTCATAAACTTTTTCTGACACCTGTACCTTAGCCAACATGAAACTGTTCAGACATAAAGGAAATGTGTCTGTACACTCTCAAGAAATCAACACCCATGTGGTTTCTCAGAAAGATTATTGTGCATCCTCCTATCTGCTCAGAAACCACCATATATAAAACCTGTGTGCAACCTTTTTTCAACAAGCTATTCTGTTCAGACTGTTGTGTATACTCTGTCAGACTCAGTCCTACTGCAGAATAAGACAACACAAAAGACAAGTTGACTCCAATCAGTCAACTTCTCATTCTATAAAGGAAATTTCCATGACTCGAATGTATGTTTGTCTGTTTTGACTCAGTAGTTGCAGACTTTTTGGTTTCCACTGTCACTGAAGAAGGAAAACCTACATCTGCTTTGAGTGGTTTTGACATTAAAAGTGATGCATGTCATTGCTCCAAGTCTCTAAATTTGTTCTATTCATTGTTTATTTGGAATCAACTGTTTTTGAGAATTGCTGTAAAATATGCCTCTTCACAAAAAAACTCAAAATGTAACAGTAACAAAGAGGTAGTAATAGCTTGACAGAACATTCAAAACCATGTCAAAATGCAAGTAAAGTCTAACAACCACACGTGATAACACACATTTAACAAGGTTAACAGTTAAGGAGTGATTATCTTTAAATAAAGCCTGTTGTCAGTTTGCTCATGAAACACAATAAAACATCACATAATAAAAATCACAACTAACTTGACACTTGTTTTGAACCACTCCCATATTTGGTACCTGCCTTCGAAAAATTTACATTTAGAGATTTCGGAACACAATTTTTGTTGGATTCTTATTTTCACCAAATAGAAAAATTTTAACACTAGATTTCAGATAAGAATTTGTCTATGATGCTTTCACTGTCACATGTACATTTTGGTCTTGACTATATTTCTTCAGTTTACACACTTTAAAATTTAAGTCTTTGTGATTAAAGATAAAGAGAAATTGTTGATTGTTTTAGCATAATACCTAAAAATGAACTACATTGAACCACACAAAAACTCAAATTGAAGCTTCAACACTTTAATGTAAACAGTGAACACATTACAACAGGTTATCAGTGATTCTTGGTGATCAAATCATTGCGCTCTCCTTGACAGCAACATCTCTCTAATGTTGTCTTCAGCCTCTTTCACGCTGCGTTCAAGGTACACCTTCTTCTGCTGGAAATCAGAGAACAGAGTGAATCACATGACTTTAGGTGAGCGGAATAGGTGAGTCTATCTCTTTCTTGTGTCTTATCTGGTTATTTACTTCCAACTCTTTGATCTTCTCGTCAGCTGTTTTCTGTTTGTCCATCAGCTGGTTGTTTATTTCCTCTTTTGATTGCAAGATGAACCTGAAACAAAACAAACAGGCAGGTGCATTATGGGACATGTCGTCTGCGTGTGTTCAGCTGTCTCAAATAGGTCACTGTGGAAACTCACATGCGTCCAACACCTTCATACAGCCGTGTGTTGTCAGGAAGTACTGTGATCTCTGTGTGTGTGAGTTTAGCATGTTTCTGAAGCCGATTGAGCTGTTCGATCTGCAGGTCGGCCATTTTCACTTTCTGCTGCGTGTCGATCATCTTCACCTGCAGCTCTGAGAAGGCCTGAAGAGACAGAGGTACAGCAGTGATTAAATAATCAGTGCTGGACAAACAATCTGAATAGGACAGGATGTCCCACTGATCAAATAATCTAAACCAGACAAATAATGTACACCAGATAGGAGGTGCTATTCTGATCTGAATTTTTGTATTTATTTTAACAAACATTTCCAGGATGAAGTGAAATTGGAAAGACGCACGTGAACAAACAGAAACAGATGTTATCTCTTTATGATGAGTTTTTACCCGCAGGGTATTGATATCAGCTGGTCGTCCGTCTGTCCAAAAACGTTGCCATGCACTGATAAATCAGGCCACTGGGGGCAGTGATGCGCTGGATAAGTCAGGCCGAGAGTTGTCAAGTATGCGCAGGTTGGCCTATGTTTTGTTTTTTTTATTGACGTATTACTTTTCTTTTTTGTTAATTTGAAAATTTTGTGCTTATTTTGTAACTTTCATTGAATGTTTTGCTTATTTGACTCCTTTTCCTCATCAGTTAATGATAGTTTATTCTGTTCATTTTTACAGTTTAAGTGTCAATCTTGTTTATTTTTATTGATTTAGTGCCAATTTTGTTCATCTGTGTTAGATTATTGCGTATTTTGTTCATCTGCCGATTGAGAACGTATTCGATTTTGTTATAATGTTGTTAAACTATTGAAAGTTATAACAATGAGGTAGTCGTCTCCACCTCTGTATCTTATTGTAAATGTTATACTTTATTTTCAACACACAGAGACACAAACTCATTGAATAAACTGCGAAGAATATAGTAAATGAAGAATTTGACAAACCACAGGCCCACCGTGTTTAGATAAACCACATCATGTTATATATTTATACACCGGTATGAGTGTTGTAACGCCTCATGCTAACATTTAGCCGCAGTTTCTCGTGACAGACGTGGTTTTTATGATGACCTGTGTGTTTGTTCTCATGGTACTTCTTTTAACCGTTCCCTATACAGACAAGCAGTTGAGTAGTGCGGCCACTGTGAACAAGTTAATTTATGTAAACTGCGAACATTAATCAGTACCTTCTTCAGCTCCAGATCTACGGGCGCCGCCATCTTGTCCAAACACACCCAACAATCACGCATGCGCAGCTGACGCCCCATCTGTCACTAGAGATAAGAGATGAACAGCGACACCTGCTGGACGAAGTGGCACCATCTTGTTGATTGTTAATAGACTTGAGTTACCAAGAGAGCAAATTTTGACCTTTTAAGTAGATAATAGGGTAGCCACTCTGTTGGTCCTGCAGCATCAGAAACACTAAATCACAAATTCAGTTCAATCACTCCGATTCTAAATGTTTCGTAGGTCTGTTTTTGTACTCAGCAGCTTCAATATCAATAAACTCATCTGAAGCATAAATTTGTGTGACTTGTTTAAATTTAGAAAATTCAAAGAAAAAAGAAATATGCAACAAGTCCCTAAATCATTTTTTAAATCTCGTGCTTGTTGTGCCCATTTTGATTATTCATTTTTGAATTTGTAATGATGTCCCGGACAAATATAACTACTATATATTTGTTGTTTTGATCCTCTCTGTACAATAATCAATGTTTTCTTTATTCAAATGAGAACATTTCCACCATAAACTCAACAGAAGTATTAAATAGAAATTCATAGGTCCATTGTGTTATGTATATTTTCTATTGTTTTCATGCTTCCGTTGTCTGTCGTTTTGATGATTTGGTATATATGTTGTTCATTTTGTATGTTTGTATTATTTTGGTTTTAATGTTTAAAAAATGCTTTAAAGATTAAAGGGGTGTAATTTTTTTAAAGGGTTATTTTCTCAATGTAGTGTATGCGATTGTTTTCTTGCTTTTCATTGTCTTTTTTGTCCATTTTCTCTTATTGACATATTGTTGTTCATTTCACTTTTGTTTTGGATTAAAGGGATATTACGTTTAAAAAATACATTTTTCTCTCTTTTTTTTGTCAACTTTCTATTATGTGAGCATTTCTTTTGTCTGCATTTCCGTTCCTTACAATGTATGTTGTTCATTTTGTTTCTTGTAAAATATTTTATAGTTCACAGGAATAGAGAACTATAGACAATTAAAGCAGTAGACGTGGTTGCAACTGCAGAAATAACACAAAATCGCATACACAGTATTACAACACACTGGGAGCCAAGGCTTTTGCTAAGATATTAATAAAATCAGAAAAAAAGTCAGAGTGAGACGTCTTTGTACTAGTAAACACAGACAGAGTGAGACGTCTTTCCTCTAAACATCTTACGTTCCATTTAGTCCCGCCCATGTGTTCTTACGTTTCTGTTAGCGCGCAGTGCTTGATTTTCAGAAGCAGCTTGCGCTCCGCCGGATTTAGTCTCGTGAAAAAAACAAACCAAAAGAAGAAATATATTTTTAAAGATTAATTAATTAATTACTACTCCAAATCCTAAACGCACTGAGGACCATGGCGACTCCACCGAAGAGGTTATGCCGCGTTCCCGTCTCCTGTTCTCGTAAACACAGGAAGATCTCCATAGAGGGTAACATCGGTGAGTTCCGAAATGAGCCGAACCGGGCCGCTTTGTTTTCTCTATTAAATTTATTTAATCGTGTTAAATTGGTGACCCGTTAAAAGTGACTGTTATTCGTTTAAAGTGTCTGGTTTTCGTTTAAAGTGTCTGATAAGTTGACAGATAGGCACCATTCCGCTTGATCCCGCCTTCACCGAGACCCCTCGCGCCAAAACTAAACCAGTTATCTAGTTATTTTTGTTTAAAACTAGTGGATCAGTGATCAATAACATGGTTGATAATGATGTACATTATTGATTTAAGTAATTAGAGTTTTCTAACAATATTAAACAGAGGTGGACCGAATACTGACAGTTTTACTACGTTAAAAGAACACAGTGTGCAAATACTCTTAGAATACTAGTAGTGTAGTAAGGGGATCACTACTACAGTGTGATCGATTAGATTGATTAGGATTTTTAAATTGGCCTAGTTGTTGTACAAAAATGTTTTCTTACAATTAAAGTACACAGTGTACAAATTCTGTATATAGTAAAGTGATATCCACGACCATGATTATTCTTTAAGTGGGTCGACTATTATTGACTTTTTTTAATTATAGATTTTGTTTCACTGAGGAGGAAACTATGGTTTTATTTTCATGCTCTAATTTGAAAACACAAATTTATGATAAATTAGACCTATATTCTTTGTTGCCCAGTTAAAGAAGAACTCGTTGATAGAGAGATTCTTCGCTGCGGATTCGTGTGTAGACACTTTTTGTTGTGGGTCATAGTAAATTCTTTTGATTTGAAGGTTATTTTCATTGTGGACTGATGTTTAGATTCTTTTTGTTCTGCAGTGATGATGTGTAGATTTTTCTCATTCTGGATTCATGTCTAGAATCTTTCATTCCAGATTAATGTGCAGATTATTTTGCTTCCAGATTTATGTTTAGATGCATTTTGTTCCAGGTTATTTTTTAGATTCTTCTTGTTCTGGGTCAACAAACAAATCAGGTCAAGGCCCTGATGAAGGCTTCTTGCTAAAATGCATTTGTCTGTATTTAGAGTGAAATAAAGTTCTTCTGTATGACAAGTGCTGTTGGAATTATTGACCTGTAGTAATTTCTTCTGGTTTGCCATGTACCTTGGTTGGAAGTAGGTGAAGTTGTCCCAGAAGTTTTTATTTAGATTTACTTCAGTGTGTACATCAAGCACATAATTTGTATGTGTTTTGTGTTTCAGCTGCAGGAAAGTCAACATTTGTGCGTCTGCTTCAGAAGGCATCAGAGGAATGGGAGGTGATTCCAGAGCCGATCGGGAAGTGGTGCAATGTCCAGAACGAAAGTGATGACATTTTCCAGGTGAGCTTTACTATACATTGGTAGAAAAAAACAAAAGTAAGGGTATTAAAGTTACCTGTATTTCATGGCAGACATTTTGAACACAACACATTTCATCTAGTCTTTGGTCAGCTTCTTTTCATTAGTGAATATAGATCAATTTTTTACATTTATGTTGCAATGCTTTTGAGATAAAGTTGGGTAGTTTATGGCTAGAATGAGTTAAAGATTAATTCAGTGACAATGTGATTTAAAACAGGTCATTATTATCATGATTTGGTACAAAAGCACCATCCAGGAAAGGACTAGTTTGTTGAGGGTAAAAAGTCTGAAGTTTGTCAATGAACGCATGAGGAAATAATGTGTTTGTTAAATGCTGATAAACCTAACACTAAGAATGATGTCTTCCATAATGAGATACAGGAAATGAAATATAACTTTTTGTTGCCGAGTTTCCATTTAACACTAAAGTATTTAGGATGGAGTTTATGTCTGTGGAAGCTAAACATTGTCAGGGCTTTTATGGCTTGGCTATTTTCAATGTATGTTTTTTGTTTTGTTTTGTTTTAATGGTCTTGTCCAACATCATAACAGCAGGATGGTAGTCTGGCTTTTGGTGCTGAACTAATTTGCTTTGCCATGGGAAACTTCATAAAATATATGAGGCACCCCTTGATATTCTACTGTCTTTATTATGAGTTTTGTTGGACTACATTTCAATGCCAAACCTGACATGGAGGAAAGACTCTTACAAGAAAATATCAACAATACAAACAATAACAACCATGATGATAATTATAATGGTCAAAATAACTAACTCTATGTATGTTAAAGTCTACTGTGGACTTTACACATGAACTGAAGACAGGTTGATGCTGTAACATGATGTGTTTATACAGGACCTGAGTTCGTCTCAGAAGAGCGGAGGGAACCTGTTGCAGATGTTATATGACAAACCGAGCCGCTGGTCCTACACTTTCCAGGTAAAACTTGACTCCACCCTCCTGGACACCGCACACCTGAAGAGTCTCCCAGCACTAACACCTGTTCTCCTGTCTTTGTCAGAGTTACGCGTGTCTCAGTAGAGTTCGTTCTCAGCTTCAGTCTCCATCAGTCAAACTGCAGGAGGCAGAACATCCAGTTCAATTCTACGAACGCTCTGTCTACTCAGACAGGTAAATTCACCTCTACTTTATTACTGTTATACTAAGTGGAATCATGAAGATGATTTCCAACCTTGATTATGAACATGTTTACCTAAAAATGACAGCTGGCATCAGGTGACAGCAGTCATAAACAAGATGAGATCAGCTACACGTCTTTGACAAGAGGGACTGCTTTTGGGCAAATAGGAGAAAATTCAAACTTATAATGGATACTAAAAACAACTAAGCTGCTCCAGCAAAAAGCCAGAAAGGAAAAGTGACAAGAAACTGAATGTAGGAGGTAATATATCATTAAAATATGTGTACATCTGACTATTTTCTTTCATAACTGTTCAGCTATTACGGTGTGTAAAGCCATTTATATGCCCCCCCTCCATTTTTACTTTCTTTTTTGCACACTGAGGTCCTTGGGATCTTCTAGGTTTTTTTTTAAATCTTCTATCTTTAATGCTGCAGTTCAGGCCTGATGGGTAACTTATCATAGAGATTAACCTCAATTCAAAGTAAAACACCATCATATCAGAAATCTGGTCTTAACTGTGGGTCATCCCACAAACCTTTCAATCCTGCTTCATGATACTGGACCCAGGTGCAATGTTTGATCTTGTAGGTGCTCATGTCTGATTGTTGAACACACCTGACCCAGGTGAGTTGCAGTAACCGTATGTACTGTGTGCACAGGTATGTGTTTGCATCCAACCTGTTTGAGTGTGGCAACCTGACGGAGACAGAGTGGAGCGTCTATCAGGACTGGCACACCTGGTTACTGAACCAGTTTGAATCTGACATCGCCCTTGACGCCATCATCTACCTGAGAGCACAGCCACAGGTATTACACACCGGTGCTCACATACAGTGTTCAAGCTTGGAAAACATTTGGGCAGTGTTTACACAACATTTACAGTGATTGTCCAAAGGTTCCCTGAACTCGCTTTCCTAAAATGTTCTGTGTTTGTGTTTTCTAGCGTTGTATGCAGCGGCTACTCCATCGCGGTCGGGAGGAGGAGCAGGGCATTCCTCTGGAGTATCTTGAACAGCTTCACTTCAAACATGAGTCCTGGCTTTTCAACAGGAATCTCAGGTGAGAACACCACTGAGCATGCTCAGAACAGCTTTGGAGTACACTGAAATATTCACATATGAAATATTCCAACATGTGCAGGTTGGACTTTGATTACTTGAATGACCTTCCTATCCTCATCCTGGACGTTGATGACGACTTCAAGAATGACAGAATCAAACAGGAAGAGATCATTGACAAGGTGAGTTTTGTCCATGTTCTATTTACTTCTAATGAGTTTTAGTGTTTATAGAGGTTTGGATGAAACAAAAGACAAATACTACATTGGCACAGTGTTCTTACTTTTATTTGTATATGTATTCATATTGTGCTTTACTTAAGGGGTTGTATGTAGTATTGATATTCCAAACTTTCGGCAGCAGGGGGAAGCCATGAACCAGAACACACTTAGGACCTAAACCACCAACGAATCAACACTATGTATTCATAGACTATCAGTCACTGAATTAAGTATAGAGCTCATTGTTTACACACATCTGTATTATGATATAGTTTTCCCTCAAACAAAAACTCATAGCAGGTTATTTTCATAGTTGATAAAAATAATAATAATCTTCATGCGCCACATCAGCTGATAGTTTCCATTATAGCTCTGATAGCTTAGCTCTGCTTAGACTGAAAACAGCCACAGTGAAACCACAAATCACTTTTATTTTCTGTACAGTTTTTGTTGTCAGTAGCTGAACTAAAGATCTGTTTGGAATCAAACAAACAAGGTCAGAACTGTCACAGTTTAATCTGAACCGTGAATTAACAA
>JAPTYQ010000007.1:6958553-6977727 GCA_029814465.1 Ostorhinchus cyanosoma | reverse complement strand
TACCCAGGGGTCTACCCAGGGGTCTGCCCAGGGGTCTGCCCTGGGGTCTACCCAGGGGTCTACCCAGGGGTCTACCCAGGGGTCTGCCCAGGGGTCTGCCCTGGGGTCTACCCAGGGGTCTACCCAGGGGTCTACCCAGGGGTCTGCCCAGGGGTCTGCCCTGGGGTCTACCCAGGGGTCTACCCAGGGGTCTACCCAGGGGTCTGCCCAGGGGTCTGCCCTGGGGTCTACCCAGGGGTCTACCCAGGGGTCTACCCTGGGGTCTCCTTCCCACTGGAAGGAGATGTGGATGTGGAGAAGTGGCTGTATTCTACCCTATTCCTCACCCCACCATACCTCCCCTGAGGAAGAGCCCAGACACCCTACTGACAAAACTCATTTCTAACATTTACATCTGTGATCTCACCATTTAGTTTTTTTTTTATTGTGAAGACCCCTACAAACAGAAGAAATCAAGATCAGGTGCTAACTGTCCCAACCATAAATAAAAAAAATAATCAGTCAGTCTGGTTATGCAGTGTAATGTCATTTATTTTATTTCAAATATAAAACACCCCCCTAAAAAACAACAAGAAAAAAAAGTACAACTTATATACTCCCGCTCCCTTACCCCATGTTTTTCTACTGATCACTAAGTCCCATGTTAGTTCCTCAAAGTACCTTAACAAATCTTAAACGTAAATAAAATAAAATCTAAACAATCCCCAAAATACAAAAATTATCATACATATCAAAAATGAACTCTATTTTATAACTGCATTTCATAACAATGTTTGCCATATCAAAATAACTATGTATAACCTGTAACTGTCAGGTGTGTAGACCAGGTGAATGGGTGGAATTATTTTCATCTTTATTCCTAGGTACTGGTCCAATATTTAGCCATTTTTTTAAAACGCTATTTGATGTCTTCTCCTTTTTCTTCTTGTCTAGTTTAGGTTGGAGATTCTGTGACCTGATGATATATTTCTGTTTTTAGATGCTTGTGTTTCTCATACTCTCATTTGTTATATTTTTTATATTTGTAGTGTTTGGGTATTTTTGTTTTTTGGTTTATTTGGTTGTTTTTCTCTATCCTGTTGTGTGAAGACCTTCCCGAAACTGTAAAATATAAGGATTATTTATTCATTATCATATTTTTCAGGGGCTAATCATGAAAATTCAAGTAGTTTAGAAATTTTTATATTTCATAGATCATGGTCACGGCTGTAGCCAAATGACTCAATCATAGCATCTGGAGTATTTCATAAGTTAAAAAGTTGAGTCATTTAGTAGATGCATGTGTCAGGTCCAGAAGCACAAAAAAGCCTCCTGGAGCCATATCCTAAAATCAATGCATCCCAGCATTTAGGTTTCAATATGTAATTTTTGCCCAATTTTTTCCATTTCTAGGCATTTTAGAGTGGACACAAAAAATATTTTTTTATATCTTTTAACAAAATTTGAAATGACTTGAGACCTGAACAATTATACATATGTGTTGTTTGTATTCTTTTGTTCCCTATCTGATAAATGTGGTTCAGAATAAAGTCAGTCTCTTCCTGTGTTTTTTCATCCAGGTGAGTATCTACGTGATGCAGCTCATCTTTGGGGCTGTTGATGTTCCAGCTAAACTAATCGCTCTGGGCTCGCTCAGTTTCCTGGGGAGACGAGTTACTCAAGCCGCCTGCCTCTTTCTGTCAGCCGTCATCATCTTTGCCAATATCTTTGTCCCCACAGGTAGCTCACTAATTGAACACACAAACACACTTATCAACACAGATTAAACACACATTAACAGTGCCCTCTGCTGTCAGAGATGCAGACCCTGAGGACCACATTGGCGTGTCTTGGTAAAGCTTTCACCTCATCATCTTTCACCACCGTCTACCTGTACACTGGAGAGCTGTACCCAACTGTCATCAGGTGAGACACTGTAAACACTTTACTAAGGGCCTGCATGAAGTAGAATTAAGGCATTATTGAGGTAACTTCTGGTTAGACTTAGGTTTTCAGTGTGTTTCAAACCTGATGACATTTCTGACTAAAGGGGAATTCTGAATGAAAATAAGTAGCTGCTTTCTATAGATAAAGTTTCTAGTCAGTTTCTCGATCAAGTCCATATGAGAGAAAATCTTTCTATGACCCTGACTTTCAGAGTTGGAAAACATGTATTGTCTTTGAAAATATCCAACATCATCCATAAAAACTGGATTGATATCAAATCCCACACAGAGTTCTTTGCTCCCTGTATGATCATTCAGGTGTTAGTTTATCAGTGTAGAATATCCTAAGAACTTGTGAAAATGTATGGGTATTCTGTTGTGCCAAGAACATTTTTATTTCATTTCTAATTGCTCAAAAGCATGCTAGTAGCCTGCCGTTACTCAGATTAAATATGTCATTTGCATCTGCACCAACTTGCTTTGGAATTTTTTTAGTAGGTGATGAAGATGAGGATGCTTTCAAAATGTAGATGACTTTCATCACTGTATTCATAACCTATGAATCTTTTGAAAAGATGGAGCACATAACACACAGATGGAATCTATGCCAATATGAGGGGATGTCTTAGTCATCCTCTCATTCCAGTCAGCTCCATCTACTGCAGTCACTTCAGTGCCCATCTGAACATAATGGCATAAGTTTAGGACCCACATGGATCTACTGAGCTGCCTTTGTTAAGCCTATTTAATAATAATGTTTTATTTTATTTCATTGTTCTAGATTTGGACTAAAGCCCACTAGTTGGCCTAAAACCTTTGGCTTTCCTTTGTATATTAATATATTAACTTAGAACACAGACTGATTAAAGTGCTAAACTTGTGAACATGTTGACCTGACCAGATCTGACAGAAAGCCTACAATACAAATTAGTTTGCATTCTGTTTTTATATGTGATCTTTACTTCCTCTCAGACTCTTTTACACTCCCAGGGTTACAACTGAAAGGATAAGATATACTATAATAATAATAATAATAATAATAATACATATATATTGTGTAGAGAGTAAGCTGCCATGGAGATTTCCTTGGCAGGAAGTACACCACCTTCATGATACTGAAATCCTAGGGCTGAAACAGAATCTAGGGGAGCTGCACCGGCCTGTCATCATGTCAGATGCAATATGCAGATGTGCGCTAGAGTGTAGAACATCCACCTGAAAAGAAGTATTCACAACAGTTTTGGTGTGTTTGTGTTTTCAGACAAACAGGAATGGGCTTTGTGTCAACTATGGCAAGAGTCGGCAGTATGGCAGCACCTGCCGTCCTCATCTTGGACGAGGTCTGTTTCCTGTGTTCATCTGTTTACCTGTCTGTCTAAATACCTGTCATATGTCAAATGTAATTTATAAAGCCAGGAAGATTTTACCAGATATCTTTCTTTTTTTTTCTTAATTTGGAGTATTACTATTTATCAACTGGAGGCTACTGAGGGAATTTATTTGGACATCCTTATGGTCACAGGTTACAGTCCTGATGAATGTATGAACTACTTTTTCTGTGTTGCAGTGGGACAGAATCTTCTTAATCTCTGTAATGTTATACAGATGTGGATAGGTGGATAGGTGGATAGGTAATAGGTCCAAAATAACCCCCAGATTCCCAAATGGTGTCCAGGTCTTGAAGCACGTTAAAAATTAATTCCTTAATGTTTTGGGGCAAAAATTCAATAGCTTCAGTTTTATCTAAAGCGTAGTGAAGGATGTTACATAATTTATTCTGATTCCCCAGGTGGTGCCAGCGCTGCCCAGTGTGGTGTACGGTGGGGCAGCGGTGTTGGCCAGTGGCTTCGCTTGCTTCCTGCCTGAGACGCTGAATGTGCCATTGCCGGACACCATTGAGGATGTGGAGGAGAAATGGTAAGCTAACATTAGTGAGGTGCACTAAGTAGCAACAGTATAGTCTGGATTATGAGCAATAAATGTTCACTGAACAAACTGTGATGGTAATATAGCTAAATATTGATGGTTACGTCTACTACCATGTGGCTAACAACTGCTGATACTGTCACTAATGTTAATATATAACCCCTGACACTGGTGCAAATTCTGATACTCATACTAATGCTAATATGTCTGACCCTTATGGCTAATACTCATGGCAATGCTAATATTGTTGACACCTAATGCTTCATACTAATTCTAACATGGCTGACCCGTAACCTCTGCAGGTTGCGAAGAGGATCCAGCCAACAGCGGCAGAAAGAGGGAATACCCCTGAATGAGAACATGGTCTACAGTGATGTGGCTAACCAATAATGCTAATACTGGTCCTAATGCTAATACAGCTAACCCCTGATGTTGATACTGGTTCTAAAGCTAATGTGATTGACCCCTAACATCTGTAGGTCAGGAGGAGGATCCACCCAGCAGCAGGAGAAAGGGGGCGTGTCCTTGAATGAGGGCATGGTCTCCAGTGATGACCTGTTAGTTGATGGGGGCGTGGTTTCAAAGGAAGATGTGGTGTTGAAAGAGATGAAAGAAGCTGAGAGGGCGGGACTCCACGCTCTCTGATCAATCACACCATGTAACACAAAGCAGCCAATGATGTGGTGGTAAAGCCTTGGCCAATAAGATGGTTCAGCCAATTAACTGACAAAAACATGAAGATTGATCAAAGGGTTCTGTAAAATAACAATGGAAGGGTTTTATTAGCTGTGTTGAGTTTTTCTGAATAGATGCACGGTTTTAATAACCATTACAAATCAATGTCCAGTTAGACTTCCATGTGAGTTCACCAATAAACTGTAATTGCACTCTGATGTCCGTGTCAGTGTCTTACCAACTGGTTCAGACTGGTTTAATAACTGGGACTGTGGTGAACGTGTGGTGTCGGTCCACTTTTAGATCAGGTTTATATGGTGTGTACCAATCTGTGCATAATGTCATAGGCTGCCATTAAATGACTAATAAACTACAGTATACTCAATTCACAAAAACAAACTAATCAACAAATGTGAGTTAAATACATAAGTAAGCATTCCACCAAGAGCACTGAAACATTTTTAACATACATGGTTGAAATTATTCTTAAGTAATAAAAGGATCTCAAAAAAATACGATATTATATTAATGTATCTTCACTGATTAACATTTTTTATTTGATTAGTTGTCAGTTTACGAGTCAAAACAAAACTCCAAATGAACAGTTTTCTGTGTTTGCAGCATGTTATTCCCCATCTCATCTTCTCCTGGCCCCAGACAAGCGGAAGAACATGGATGGATGGATGGATGGATGGATGGATGGATGGATGGCCGTCCGTCCATCTATCCATCTATCCATCTTAGTGTTCATACTCGTGTGATCCATCCTCTGGTCTACTCCTCTTGCTCTGCTTCATAAACTTTATTAAATAAGTTGGAGCAACTTGAGTTACTTATTCCCTCTGAAACACCTGGACTTGCTTCACATTTTGTAAAAAAACCCAAAAAAAAGTGTTAAATATCACACCCTTTGTCAAAGTACAACAGCAAGAAAAAGAGAGAAAATCACATGTTTAAACCAACCAGTTGGACTGCCTTTTCAGTTTAAAGTAAAACTCCATGAGGCTTTGTGGTGTGGCTGTGCAAGATACACGTGTAAACCAGACTCAGTTCATCTAGGTCAGGGGTGGCAGACTCCAGTTCAAATCCAGAACACAAGAGGCTTTCATCTGGACCGCAAAACCTTCTGACATAAACAAGGCACAGTCTATTTCTGTAATTGTATCAATGTTTTATTCTTTTTCTCATATTTAAAAATGATTTTATTAGACTTTTGAACGGGGACAGTGAGGACTGTGTAATACTATTGGGGTCTTAAGCTGTGCGGATAGCGGGAATGTGTCTGTGTATGAAAATTGTTTTGTTCTGAAGCTGCAGACACTGGAAAATTAACTGTCAGTTAACTTATATTTGTGTTCTGTCTGGTAAAGTTCATGTTCCGCTGAACAGCGTGTTTGGGGTCTTCGTGGACTCACCTCAGGACACCTGTTCAGGTTTGACAGATAATGAATTTAGGGGCTTTTTTATGTTGTAGGTGACACTATTGAGTCATTTTACCACGTCCATCCCCAAGAACCACCAAATACAATGTTTACTTTTATTTGTGTGTGTACAGAGCAAACGTGACTAATGTAGGAGAATAACAATCCTGGTAGTTTGGATTCATGACTTCTTGGACATCATGTATATTCTCCTGTTGTTCCTATAGCCTTCACTAGAGTTACATCTGCTCTGTTTACTGTTGGTCAAGTTAAATATTTATCCTAAATGAGTTCATCTCCTCCAATCTATATTACAAAAGGGAAGTAGACTCTGTCTGTGTGTCTCAGGCATCACAACAAATCCAGAAAGAGCTGACTGCTGCAGTTTGGCATACTTGTGTAGTTTTGGTCATGGAAGAGACTGGCGAAAACAGCAAGTTGATAGGACCAATAGCCTATTTTAGGAGATATTAGGAATTTTGGAATACAATGGCATCCCAATGACCAATCACACTGCTATGCCCAGAATCACATAATCATCATTGAAGTGGGTAACCTAGCAACAGATAAGCAATAAGGCCACATTGCCATGGTGTCAAATTTCATGTGCAGAAACAGACTTGCCAGCTGAGAGGTTATTCAACTGAAAACATCAGTAGAATTAACCAAGAAAGTAAAGGAATGAACTGGATCAGAGGCTCTAGAACCCGTGCTTCCCCACAGGTCAACGCACTAGCCATGTAGATGTTTGTTCATTTGAACTGAGACCTGCTAAGGAGAGGGACTGTTTCCAATCCATTGAACCCATTTTTTTAATGTTCCACTACTACTAACACTACTGCTACATTTTTGTCTCTATTAAAAAAACAATTACTTAGATCAGTGGCTTCAGTTGACAAAGACCAGATGAGCTGACCACTAATTAGTAACCCGATAAACAAGTTTTCAGAATAAGCAGGATTTCACACATGCAACATTTTATTGCATTTATCATCTGTTTGTACAGAATATTACAATAATTATTAGAATAAGATTTAATTTCCTGTTTGTCTTCACATATTTTCACAAAGCAGAGAAGTAAAAAAAAAAAAAGCATAATCTGTCATCACAACCTTTAAAAAAAAAAACAGTAAGCCCAGTTAAACCAGGTTCAGACCAGTTTAAATGATGTCAAATCAGTTTAAAGCAGGTTGAGACTGGTTTAAACTGGTTCAGACTGGTTCTGATTGACTGTTTAAAAACATCTTGTCATATTTTGGTTGAGAGGAAGAAGTTGACCATATGGATTTACCAGATCAGCTGGTCTATCTCTGCAGGAGGTCTTACTCTTCCATGTTTTCTGTGAACTGGTCAGAATCCTCTGCAGTCATCTGCAGATAAACATGTGACACCTGTTTCCATGGGGACCAGAGTTCACCTTAACTATGTTGTGAGCTGATTGGAGGACGCAAATTAAACCTCAAACATGTGACCTGATTGATCCTGGACACTGACCCCGGTAACCATGGAAACACTCTCTTTATAAATATAGACTCTTCATTATTGATTAAGTTCATGTCATTGATCATCAGTCGCTCCGGCTCCACCCACAGTCTTTCAGCCAATGGCAGCGCAGGGTTCATCAGCAGCTGTGGAGAGAGAGACAGGTATGAGTCTGGTGATGTTAAAATAATGTGACCACATATGAAACCAAGGTGTTTTATAAATCCTGGTGGATGTATTAACTCTGAGTGGACCATAACCATATGGTTATGCAATTGTTCCCTAACATCAGTCTCAGGGTATGAAGCTCTAATGCTGTTTTCAACAGGATAGTAAATAAAAACAGGAAATTGGAAAAGTGTCATCATGCCACTGACACCAACCCATCAACACATGACAAGTGATGAATAGTGAAAATCCCCACATGAGACCATATTTTAAGATAAAACGATATAACTGATCAGGATTTTTTTCTGCACAGAGTTAAGAAGCAGCTACCACTATCCCACCTGACAGCTGTCAAATTCTCCTGTTGTATTTCCATTAGAATGTGTGAAATCTCAAACAGATTCCATTGTGATTAAATGCATTGAGCTTCTTATCAGGTTAGTGTCCATGTAAACAGTTGACCACTCTGATCAGAATGATGACAACAGCACTGGGAATGCTGCTCTCAAACAACCAGAAGATGAAAAAAGTAAAAATAGCTTCTACTCAACAGAAATATGATTTTAAACCTTTTAATCTGTCTTCTGGTTTGGTGGTTTATTTTAATTCATCTATAAGTTCTCCAGCAAACACCACTACATATAAAGCACTGCTATTTTTCAGTGTGAAATTGTAAGAACAAAACCCGCATTAACTTCCAAACCCAGAGGTATGATTCTGCTTTAGTCTCTAAACGTGATGCATTTACTGAATTATGGATTTACACAAACACAATTTCAGAAATCTATGGGAAAACCCCACTCTAGATCTAACATCACTAATGGAGTGTAATGCAATTTATTTCATTGAAATGTGTACCTTTAAACCCACCTTTCTAGACAAATGTGGGCTGAATTTCTCAGAGTTCTTTAAAACATTCTGTATCCAACAACCTGTAGAAACACACTTAAAACATCTCTGTTTTGCTATTTTGAACTTATTTCACATTAATCTTTTGTTCTACTAATGTGGTCTTATTATTACACCACCCCCGAAGAGGAGGCAAGGGGTATTGTCTTTGGTTTGGTTTGTTTCTTTGTTTGATAGTTAATACTTTAGCAGCAAAACTATTGGTTGAATTCATATCATAATTGGTTTATAGATCGCAAGTGACTCAGAATAGATGTGATTACATTTTGGGAAAAGTAGGTCAAAGTTCAAATTCTTTATGAATTTTTAAAATCTTTGTTTTTCTCATTTACTTATAATGGCTGAAATTTGTCTATGCTGACATCAGCCCACACATAGACATGGTAACATCAGCTGGATTGATGCCAAAATAAGCTACAATATGTGCGAGGGAAGGGGTTTGTTGTGCCTGGAACCACTTGTTGACATTCAATTTGAGACATAAGCTGATCAGACTCAATTCCATATATGACCTGTTTGGAAGAAGATGTGGAGTTTACGCCCCAAGAAATGAATTCTGTTACTGCCAAAACTGATAACTAATTCACTTAATGTTATGAGCCTTCTGGGTTTTTTGTCATGGCTGTGGAAACCCAGGATCTATATTCCTGATTTACTCAAATAAGTATTTATATGATAAAGTAACAATAAAACTGGAAACCAGACTGTTCCAATGCAGCAGGTATTATTTTCTTCAGTCATATAATTATTATGACAGCTAAAATATGCTATTTGTAAACCATTTTTAGCCACTTGAAGGGGTAGAACTCATATTCAGGATGGAACCAACTGTGCCTCATTTGAGCCACAAAAAACCCTGGAAGTTCAAGCAGCTTAATGTTGTTAAAGCTGGTGTTGAATCATAATGAACAAAATAAGTGCAATGGGAATTCAATGTCATTGTTTTTCATCATCATTTGTTTTGTTTTTTTTATTGTAGTTTTTGTCACACATGATATTGAAGGGGGAAAAAGAGAAAATAATCAATAAACACCCAAGAAAAAAAATGACATAAAAAAAACAATAAAAACAACTGAAAAGTGACAAAAAAACAAAAAACAATGAAAATTTATCTCATAGGTTTGATTGTATTTCTGTTAATTTTTTGCTTATTTTGTTCACTCTGATTTCATTCATGTAATGTTGACTCTAATACCCATGAGCCTCAGCTGCTGTTGCCACAGAGAACAAGCTTCAAACTGTTGGTACAAAGTGTAATCTGCAGATTACTCTTAGTAAAAACAATTTGATTTCGGTTTTTAGAAACAAGACCTGTTCCAATCAGATTTGACATTTTAAGACATAAAAGTTCAGATTATGTTATTGTGACACTTAAACCCTTGTTAATTTTCCCACTCTGGTTATCAGAGCTGATTATCTTCATTCTGTCAGATTTATTGAATGGTTCGGTTAAATTGTCTAAAAACTCAGTGACAGAATGAGAAACCAGCTCTGGAGACCCAGTTTACCAAACATCTGTTTGCAGGTGAGAAAATCTGTGAGGCTGCAGCCAGCGTGCCACTGAGCAAGGCGGCACCATGACTCCCACATGAGCAGAGGAAGAAGAATGAAACCCAAATGACGACGAAGTCAAAGAGAAGTTTGAATGTTTATTTATAGATTTAAAACATCAGAAAAAAAAGAACATACACAGGTCGACTGTTTCTGTTTCTGATCTGCAAACAGACGGTAAAGAGAGTCTGACAACCAACCAACCATCATCATCAGCATCATCATCATTTTCATCATGTCTAACAGTCAGTGAGTCCTACCTGTCCATCTGTTAAACTGAGGCTCAGGGTCTAAAACTGACGACCGACTGAACTGAGCCCATAGGCATAAAACATCAGCTTCAGTCACATCAGCTCCTGGTGCTTTGTGGGTCTGACCCTGTTTGGGACCCTCAGCCACAGTTTGGACAACACTTAAAAGTTTCACAGTTTAAACAGAAACAAAGAAAGAACAACAGGAACACGATTGGTGCTGGACTGGAACGGTTGCAGGGGCACTCTGCTGTGATCGTACATTACTTGTTAATACCTAAATGTCAAACCGTTTCAAAGGGAAATATTCTACTTTTTACTTCACTACATTTGTCTGAAAATTGTCAGAAAAGTTGAAACACTGTGCTATGCTTTGTTACAGATTAAACTGTATATATAAGTAGGACTGAAATACTTCGCTGACTGACTGAAAAATAAAGTACAAACTATTTAGACAATGGCTTAAAATCATATAAAGTTTAAGTATTTTTATACATGTCATCTGTACTCCAGTATTTAACCCATGACAAAATCTTCCGTCAGTAACATCTTTGAAAACTATTCTGGAAAAAGTCTTTTATGACTAATATTCTTTCTTTACAAGTTTTTTTTTTATTACCATAAAGTAACCTGCTTTATATTAGCAAGTACCCAAATGACATCTGGCAAGTATGGGTATTTATGAGTCAATGTGGGAAGTTGGTGATCGCTGTAGGTTGTCACTGAGATGTTACTGATCACCACAGTTTTGTTGCTCCCCAGATTTTGACCAATCAGAGCAGATCAGGTCTTCAATGTAAATATCCCAAATCAAATATTAATCTTTTAGCTTTCATGGGGGCTTTACATTATTTTTGATGTATAAATACTTAAATGCCATGTTTCCATCTTTGCAAATGTGTATATTTGCATAGTCACTTTGATATTTCAAGGTTTGTTGTGTTGTTTGAACATAGCAGCACATTGTGATGGAGCTCTGAGATTATTCTGTAGAGAAATCGCTCTGTATTCAATCAGAGCAGTAAAATCACAAGTCAGAGGTCTGTCAACTTATTAGGTTTTCTTTTAGCAGCAAAGCAGAGCAGACAAAACATTTAACAAGACATTCAGACGAGTCCACGACTAACCTGTACGTTCAGACTGGAAGGACATCAGGGACAACAGTGTTACTCAGAGTAACGGACATAATACGAGGTTAACGTCTGTGTGTTTGTACTGATTTATCAATCTGTAGTGTGTTTAAGTGAGATACTAATCAGCATGTATTTCAGTCTTAGGTCAGAGTAAATATATCATAATTAATAGAATATTAGTAGTAGCAGCTAATGGACCGATCACAGCAGAAAGTCGCTCCAACTGATCCAATTAAATGGCGACCATGTGACACATCAGCGAACAGTGTCACACGCGGTGCAGGTTTGTGACATCTTTGTGATTCGGCCAATCATAACAGGACCACAAGTCCCAACTTTTAGTCCAAAAATCACCGGAGCCTACATTTCCCATGATGCAGTAGCGTTATTTTTCACATCATGAAACGACACTGCAGTGTGGAAACGCTACTGCTGACACCTGAGAGTGTGACAGGAGTGAAGTCACGCCCCCTCCCCAAAACACTGACAGGTAACCCAAAGGCTCTGACCACTGAAACACTGACAAGTAACCCAGAGGCTCCGCCCCCTCCTCCTTTCTGAACAGGCAACAGAAACACAAACTTGTCTGTCTCAGTCCGAGGCCCCACCCCCTCTCTGTAACAGGTGACAGAGGCGTAAGGGCGAGTGAGTTAGACTGACCAGGGCGCCCCAATATGTCCCACGCATTAAGACAATGTCCTACATTTAGATTTTAAAATTTACACATCTGAACTAAACTTTCATAAAATGTACTGGAAAAATCTGAATGTTTCCATCCACTACCTTTGTGGAATTACTGATTTCTGAATTCAGAGGGAAAACAACACTGCTGATACAACTTTTTCCACAACAGAAGGTTTGACTTGTTAAGGCAGATGTACTTGGAACAGTTTCAGGCCTTGAAACTTCATGTTTGTTCACTGCAAGGCATCCTAGGACACAGGAAAAGCGCCATCATTAAGGATATCAATACCTGTACTTTTCTTGCGAGCCAAACTGTTTGCTGTGAAAAAGGCTATGTTACTCACTTTGTTGAATTAGTCCTTATTCAGTTCACTTTGAATCAAATCCTCATTTCTACTGAACTTTGTTATTCTTATTTCCAGTTGCAGGAGAAAAAAAATGCTTAGTTGTGTGAAGTAGATAAGAGGAGACCAAATGTGGTGACTTGTAAGACCATTTGAGTCACTTTTAAGAATTAAAGTTATCAATTTGCCAAGTGAAAACCAATTACGAAAAACAGAAAGAACTGTTAAGTGCAGCCCTACTATTTATCCTTTTTTTCTTGGTAAATAATAAGGTTGCTACCATCAAATTAATTTTGTGTCCTACACAAATATCAAAATGAAAGACATTGCCCCATGCTAACACAGTGTGTCCCTCATATTTTGTGTTGGGACCTGGTCACCCTACAGGGAGGCGGTGCTACGTTTCAAACTGTGTGAGCAGTGCTCGGACCTCGGGTGTCAGCTGTTTGGCAGCGCTGGCAGCCTCTGCAATGGCACGGCGGTACGGCCCCTTCCTCTTCCTGTCAAACCGTAACTGGAAGCTCTCGAGGAACGGCGCAAGCTGAGCGAGTGGCAGGAAGGAGGTGGTGGGCGAGCCAAACCACGAGACGCGCGCTTCCTGACGCACCGCCAGCCCCGTGTCGCCACGCCGCGACACCGTGATGCCTAGCACACGGGCAGGCCACCACGGGAAGCCATAGATTTTAGCCCAGACAATGTCGCCAACACACACAGTGCGGCCATCCGGACAGCGGCACTTTGACACCGACTTCGAAAAAACGGAGGAGGAGGAGGAAGACTTACGACGGCGCTTCAGGTCATTACCGTCCTCATCCTCCTCCTCCTCAGGGGGGGGAAGGGGGGCAGAGCCAGGAGGAGGGAGGTCAAAGGTCTCTGTGGAGCCGCATTCTGAGGGGGCGGAGTCCAGGGAAGAAGAAGAGGAGGAGGAGGAGGAGGAGGGAGGCTCCACCCCCCGGTCAGACTCCACCCCCTCCTCCTCAGCAGTGCGGGCTGTATCAGTCTCCATGGAAACAGAGGAGGGGGGTGTGTCTGAGGCAGGGGGTGTGTCTGTGGCCGGACAGGGGTCGGGGCTTAAAGCAGGCCTGTGTTTGGGCGGGGAGGGGGCGGAGCAGGAGGAGGAGGGTGCAGGGCAAGGCGCCGTGTCATCTGTACGGTACCTTTGAGGTTTGAGGCGCATTCTGGGTGGTAATGCCGTGCTCGCGCCACCAGCAGCCATGGCAGCGCTCCGGTGCTGCAGCCGCCTCGTGAAGTGGACCTTCTGGTTGTGGTTCTGCAGGGCGGCAGCTCGAGTCACAGCCTTGGTGCTGTCCTGGTCCTGGCTCTGGTTCTGGTCTTTGGGCCGGCGATGCGGCGGTGCAGAGCTCCTTGCCAACTTGTTGAGCACTTGGCGAGCTTTGGAGCGATCTTTGGACAGAACCTTCTTAGAGTTCAGCTTCAGGTGCATGCGGCCGGCTGAGGATGGCGATGAGGACGAGGATGATGCCACACCCCTCAGGACGCGGCGTGTTGACGCTGATGATGACGATGATGATGATGAAGATGACACACGTATCCCTGATGCTGAACGGCGGTCTGCGGCGCTACGTACTGGGCGGTCATCTGTTCGCAGCCGTTTCAGCTCGGCACACAACGGAACCTCAGGCGGCCGCCGCCGTCGCGATGCCTCCTCACCCCTTAGGTCCACAGGGCCCCGCCGCGCCTCCCGGTGCCCGCCCGACGATACCACACCTTTGCACTTATCGCAGAGCACCTGGCGGGGGCGGAGTTTGATGGCGTTCATGATGGAGGTGGGTTCCTCGCAGCGGTAGCGGCGCTTTGGCCGCTTGATTTTTCGCGGCGGCGGCTGAGGTAAGGCCTGATTGTAGGTGTCCCTGATGAACAGAGGAGGGGGATATGGTGCCCCCTCCTGGAACAGCGGTGGCGGTTTGGACCCCCAAGGGTGAGGAGGGGGTGGAGTCACCGTCAACTCCTCCTGTTTGATGGATGGGACTTCACTGGCATCTGACGGCAACTGTAAAGACGTCTGAGGGCGACTCCGGTCATCACGGCGTGGAAATACCGTAATGGGAATCCCATATGGACCGAACCTACCAAACACACAAATGCACACGAGAGGTGAGAACCTTAGAGACTTAACACCTGACATCAAAATATCAGCTTGGACTCAAACTAGGGTATGACAAATTCCATGTAATTGAGAAACATTCATACTTTTCTTTAAACCTAATAACGCACTGACAGCTCGTACAGTGTTTTATTTGATTAATATTACACACACTTTAAGACATTTTTCATATTCAACACATTCATCCTGTTCAGCTTCTCAATTAAAACAATAACAGAACATCTCAAAGACTCATTGCAGATCCACACCTTCTATTAGTACCTTTCATAATAAAAGCTCTAAATCTATCCACTGTGTAAATGAACACAGACACTCAGATTTTGACACATAAAGTAATTACATTGCTGATGAATATTGATATGCCATTTCATTCCCCTGAATCAGACTCTTTAATGGAATTAATTAAACGGATGGCTCTGCTAACAGACAACCGATGTGATGTGATGAAATGATATGTGATACTGACACCATCTATAATACTTTTACTGTCTACTGCTTAGAGACCACTGAGCACTGAAAAACATCATGTATTGCTTGATTCTAAAAGTCAAAACCTCTGGAGTAAAACTTACCAACGTCAGTGGAGCAGACAAGACAGCTAAGCTGTTGCAAGTTGTTTGCATACATGACGTTTTTAATATGCTTTTATACATCCATATTAAAAATGTCATTTATGCAAACAACTTCCAAGTCGTGATAAACACTGAACTTACACCATTATGTGTCATATTCGACTAAAATGAGAAATTACAAGTTAATTTTTAGAACTGGCACTGAAGCCAGAGGGAATCAGTGTCAAACATGTCTGAACAATATCCAAGTGTACATTTAAGTTACCTGTGTCTGCGTGTGTATTATCCACTGTAAACTGATTCTGATAAGATAGAAAATGTTGGATAAAACCTCATCAGGTTACCTTAACACTTACATGAGCATCAGAACAAATACCCAATACTGGGTCGCTAATAAGTGGTACCTTTTGGACACGTCCATCAGAACACCTGAGAACACTTTCTCTCCCACCCGGAACGAAACCACCAGTGCGTCATCGATCACGTGGTCTAGGGAGACCCGGACCTCGGAGCCCGGGTTCAGGTTCAGGCTGTTCATGTCCTGCATGGGTCCGAGCTCCGCTGCGGCTCCAGCGGATCTGTCCTCTGCTAAGAGCCTCCTCTTCGGGGACCTGCCGGGCGGAGAAGACTCCCGCAATTCATCAGACCCCACACAGTCTCTACCGTAAGCCGGGTCCGGTTCCGGGACTGGACGGTCAGCGGTGCCGTCTTCCTCAACCGGTCCGGCCCGCAGCTCCGGTTGGACCAGTGCTGTATAGCCTCTGTCTCTGTCCCGTCCCACGGTCTCGGCTCGGTCCGTTGTCACATTGGTGGTGGGTTCTGCCGGTTCTGCTAAGGACAGCCCGGCCTCAGTGACGGGCGGGGGGTCCGGGACCGAGTGCAGGAACACGGCGGAGGGCTGCGGGTCTGCGGGGACGCTCCGGTACGCCGCCTGATCCGCCCCTCCGCCCGAGGAGAACCGGTCCGTGCCGACCCGGGATCCACTTCCCGAGTTCAGGTCGTCTCCCACGGAGCTTTCGGACGGAGCTTTTCCCGCCGCGGGCTCCAGCTCCGGCCTGACATGGCGGCGCTCCTCCCCGTCCGCTCCGTCCTCCGCCCGGGGCACCACAGACTCCACAGCCGGTCTGTCGATGTCCAGCAGGGATCCTGTGAGTCCCGGTACGGCTGTGCCTGGTTCTGGCGGGCCCTCATCTTCGGTCGCCGCCGCTGTTGTTGTTGTCGGAACCGCCGCAGCTCCTGGCTCTGCAGCCACGGCCGCCATTTTCTTCCGCTGTGCTGCGGAGCAGCGCTTCACCCCGCCCTCCCAGGCCGCGGCCAGTTGCGCAGGCACGCTGCGAGTGGCTGGGGTGTAAGTCAGTCAGGAGAATAGCGGCTCAGCGTCGTCAATGATTGGCTAATTCAGTCAGCATGTAAAGTCTTGAGCCGCCATCAGGGGGCGCTTATCATTTTAGAAACAAAAACATCATTACACCAATCAGCATCTGATCAATAAAGATTAATAATCACAAAGTAGCATCATTCAGTCAGATAACAAAATATGAAAACTGCCTTTGAATAATGAAAAAAACACAGGTAAAACAAACGCAAGTATGGAAAAA
This sequence comes from Ostorhinchus cyanosoma, assembly GCA_029814465.1. Lineage (NCBI taxonomy): Eukaryota > Metazoa > Chordata > Actinopteri > Kurtiformes > Apogonidae > Ostorhinchus > Ostorhinchus cyanosoma. The sequence goes on along the minus strand of JAPTYQ010000007.1, from coordinate 6,960,963 downwards.
CACGTTTCAAAAAAGTGTGTGTGTATACACACATACACACACACACACACACACACACACACACACATGTATGTATGTATGTATGTATGTATGTATGTATGTATGTATGTATGTATATGGGCTTAATGATCCATCATCACCACATACCACTGAAGTCATGTTGTTTGTTTGTATCAGGATGAACTCCATATGTTTTTACAATGGCAGAAAATCATCTCATGTCTCAATATATTTTGCATCAAGGTAATTTCCCTTTTTCTGGGGTTAATATTTGATCAATCTCCTGCTTTACATGGTTTGAAACATAGTGTGATTAGTGTTTTGGCAGCAGGTAACACTTATCTACCAGTATTTGTTCATCTTTGACATAATGACATTCCCTGAGAAAATCCCTCCCTCCAATTATTTTTATTTAATGCATTAACAAACACAATACTAGTTTCCTTCAACTCTGCTTTTTCTTTGAGTCCAAAGTGTAAGCCTTAGTGGAGTATTCACTATTTGAATGAGAGCTTTAGTGCACACCGGCTCCCTGGCACCTGCTGATATCTGTACTTTTGAACTCTGACATGAAGTATGCAATTTTCTAAACTATATTGGTCACTTTTTTTCCTAATAAAACTCTATCAGATCAGTTTTCCATAGTTCAAATTAAAGCAGTTGTAGGCCTTAATAGTCAATCATGGGTTGAAAAGTTACTTTTCAGGTTAAAACCACCCTGTATCATGAAGGTGATCCAGGATCTCTCCCTGGTTTTTAGTTGGCAAAACCAAGCTCACTTAGTCACCAGGGTTTCTGAATCTGGTTATGAGTAGTTGCCATAAAAAAGTTGCAAATATTTATCAGTCTAGATCCATATATTTCTCACAAGAATGACAAACAATACATTTTAAATAAACAAGTACTTTACACACTATAAACACACAAAAAGTAACAGAGCTGCTGCAACTTAAGAAGGAAAGAGATGACGAACTGTCCGATGTGTAAATGTTTGAATTAATACTCTGATCAATATTACAACATTGAGGCACAAACACATATGACTGTAATTATTGTTGTTTATTAGCGTGTTTTATAGGGTATAATACAATTTGTTCAACCATGTTAAACAGTCTGAGAGTGAACAATGTCAACAAGTTGAAGGCTTTACTGTTGTAGCCTGTATCATTAAGGATGATGGGGTCTTTTTTTATTTGCACAATAAGGTTGTTGGAATAATCTGTAAGAATTAGTTGGTCAGTGGTGGTCACTAGGTGGTACTTTTATATGTTTTCATTCCCTGTTTGGATGAAAGGGTAAATTATCTTGGGAAGTTTAGGCCAGTAAAAAATAAACCACCCTCATGATACTGGAAATCCTGCAGTGAATTAGAAGTTCAAGTCCATCTTATTAATTAGGTGAACTTAAAACTGTATGTGTTATTAGTCTGAATGACCAGGACTAGGGTTTCCAATAAAGCACAGTTTGCAGCCAATTATATGTAACTGGAGACACTAAAAGGAAATACTGGTGGCAGAAAAGAGACAGTGACAGATAAAAAAAAAAAGATTTAAAAGCAAATGTCCACATATCTACAAGAACGATACAGCTTCAGGTGTGAATTATCATCCTTGTGTGACACATTTTCTTATGAAATGTGCATTAATTTCACCATGTAGATGAACTGTTGCTGCCTAAAGGACAAAGTCTTAACCCTCCACTGGGTGGCAGCGTGTACTACTGGTCACCAAACAATAAAACCTCTTCCATGTCAAAGACTAAAAGGTGTCATGAACAGAATTTTTTTTTTTAAATGTTAAGGAGCATGAAATGAAGACACTGAAAGAGAAAGTGAGGATGGATTTAGAGAGAAGCAACAAATATTTGTACATGGATCTGTGATATTAATGTTTTATTATTGACTTTTGTCACAGAAGACATGAATTGCTATGAAAATCGTACACTCCATTCTTTTCATTTAGAGCTGTGACAACCCCAGTGGAGGGTTTGCTCCTTGTTTTCCTTCCTCCCTGCTCTCTTGGTTTTTCTCCTCCTCCTCTTAACAGGAAACCAGTGAAGTGGTTTGGTTTCTCCTGTGCTTCCTGGCTGTGGGTGTGGCCATAGCATTGAAATCCCAGCAGCGGCAGAAGCCTGGCTCTCCCCCAGACTCACTGCACCAGCACTACCTTCTCTTTTGTTTGTTCACCTTTTGTTTAGTTACACACACATTACACTTCTGATAATGATGACTACATATAGGATTTACTTTATTATTATTATTTGTTATTTATCTGATTCGTGCACTATTGACTAATCAATTATATTTGTTTGCCAGTATCCTCCTGTGTTCATTAGTTTTGTTAAGGCTGTACGAGCCAGTCTTGACAGAGGTGTGTCCAGTGATGAAAACAACAGCAGTATTTGTGGGTTT
>JAPTYQ010000007.1:6935827-6954702 GCA_029814465.1 Ostorhinchus cyanosoma | reverse complement strand
AATATGTATGTGAAAAGTTTTACACAAAGACAATCTGATCTAAATTATAGGGCAGTAACGTTCAACAGAATTTTACACTATAATGGGCTGAGGGGTATTAAAAGTGCACAACACGTTATGGTATTTTTTTATTACAAACGTGACCGTCTTTGACTTGTGACTTTCTTTACTCACAAGACTTTGACTTATGCCAGATAAGTTGAAGAGTCAACCTAACCATTAACATAATGAGAAGTCATATAATTTGATTGTGTGATTTCTAAAGCAGTGTATACATCAGTATTAAATGTCCAAAAGCAGTAACCAATCCAAATAAGAGATTCAGAAGGGATAAAGAATATCAGAACACCAATCACTATTACTGATATCGACATTTTGATAAGTTTTGATGACAGGCATGTTCAGATCAATGACCCACTGACTCTTCAGGTCACTGTGACATTTTCCCAGGGTATTATTTATGTTAATCATTACCTGTCTGTGCTTCTGTGTTGCTGTTTGTGTAGCTTCCATGTCATATTCTCTTTGTATCACCTGCATCTATCGTTTCTGTCCAACCAGAGCGTTGATTACTTGGAAGATGGGCAGAGTCACACAGCAGAGAAAGTTAGCCGACCAATGGCAGAGAGCAAAAAGAGTAGGCAGCTGACAGGAGGAACAAGGGCGGAGACAGATATGATTTACACCATAGAGGATGTCCCATCATGGTACCTGTGTGTTCTACTGGGGCTACAGGTAATGTTACGTCACTGAGCCTGTTTACATGACCATGAAAATCCAATAACTGAGATTAATCAGATAATTGTAATAATCAGATCTGATGCAATTACATGTACTTCAGAAATGCAATAATCAAAAAACCCTGTATTTAGATGTTTTAGTCCATTATTGGATTTCTGTCAGAGTATGTACATATGCATTAATGGTAGACTCCATGTTTTCTTGTTTTCTACAAGTTTTATTGTTTTTATAAATGCAAGATGTAAAATCATGAAATGAGTCCGATTAACAGGTATACATGCACAAAAACATTGGGTTATTGGGGAGAAATCTAGCTGTGTTAACCCGATTGGTTATAAAGCATATGGGATTATGCTGTTTACAGGATCACTTGAATAATCTGGTATCTCCAGACCTCAGATAGTGATTGGAGTGTATGTAAACGAGCTGATTGTCTAAGTACAACATTATATTGTTTATCTTATTTTATCAATTTAGACTTGTTTTGATTTGGGGTTTTTTTGCATCACTTTTTCGTGTTTCATCTCTTATTTAGTTTTTTTATATTTTCTCTTTATTTCCATATTTTCACTTATTTTTGTCTTCGGTTGTTTGTTTTCATCTCAGTACATCTTTTATGTAATTTTCGTTTTGTGTTCTGTCCTCAGCACTACCTGACATGTTTCAGCGGGACGGTGGCAGTTCCATTCCTTCTGGCCGAAGCCATGTGTGTAGGTCGAGACCAGCACACCATCAGTCAGCTGATTGGCACCATCTTCACCACTGTGGGAATCACTACATTGATCCAGACCACCGTCGGGGTCAGGTGAGTCCTCACTTTCAGTCTGGGGGCGGGGCTATGCATTCATGATAGCTGTAGTGAATAAGTTATGTGTATGTGTGTGCAGACTTCCTCTGTTTCAGGCAAGTGCATTTGCTTTTCTGATTCCTGCTCAGGCCATTCTGAGTCTGGACAGATGGAAATGTCCCAGCGAAGGTCAGTCTGTCTTTGGTCTCTTTATTCAGCTCAACTGACAAATGAAGTACCATTTGATCTTGGTGTTTTATTTTGGTAGAAGAACTGCTGGTAGTTGACAGACATTTAGAGGACTGATTCAGAGTTCAGTCATTTAATTTGTCAACATTCAGCCAGTTGTGGTTCAATGTATCATCATGCAGACTATTATTGTTTAGTGAGTCATCACTCAAACGGTTGTTCAGCATGTTGTTATTCATGACATTCAGTTTACCGTTGTTTCTTTGTTTAGTTTGTCATAGTAGAGCCCAGTCTCATTCATTATCTCATCATCAAGCCTGTTGTTTAGTATATCATCATTCAGTGTGTTATCATTGAGTCTGTCATCATTCAGCCTGTTGTTATTTAGCATGTTGTCACTCACTTTACTGTCATTCTGCGTCTCAGTGTCCAGTGTGTCGTCATTCAGTCTAATGTCATTCAGCTTATGTCATTTGCCTTATTATTATTTAGTGAGTTGTCATTTAGCGTGTTACCATTCAATTTACTGTCATTCAGCCTCTTGTTGTTGTTCAGCCTGACATTCGACATGTTGTGGGTCTATTTGCATGTTTCATACTTTGTAATTTTGTTATTCCTCTGCAGAGGAGATTTATGGGAACTGGACTCTTCCACTCAACACCTCACACATCTGGCAGCCACGAATCAGAGAGGTACATCTTTTCCCCCACACAATATTTTTTTATTGATATTCAAGTTTTATAATGAAAGCTAAACAAAGTAAATAATAATATACATAAAGAACGTGAATCAAAACAACACAAACATCCATACACATCCATTCACACCAGGTAGACTTGCATCAAATAATTAAATTTTTCCATATACATATACATATACATATACATGTATGTATACACACACACACACACACACACACACACACACACACATATTCTTATAAACATGTATACATATATGGAAAAATAAAATTATAATGCAGCAGTCACTTACACATTATTATTATTGGTATTATTAATAAAGTGAAATATTTTGTGACAGATAATTGTCACAACTGTTAACTAAAAGTCAGGGAAAACCTATTAGACAGCCCAAAAGGACTACAGTATATGCAATTATATGAATAAAATACTGAGAATTTACGTGGACACACAAGTAATAGTTATATTTATTTACTAGTTTTATTTTTTTTGGTTTCAGATTTATATTTTGTCAGTCTTTTATGAAGTTTTTCTTGTGAATCATATCTAATGTAATATTTCTCCATGTATTGATGGGTTTGTTTCAGATCCAGGGGGCCATCATCGTGTCCAGTGTGATGGAGCTGATCGTTGGTCTGTGTGGTTTACCTGGTTTGCTGTTGCGGTACATCGGCCCTTTGACCATCACTCCCACCGTCTCACTGATCGGTCTGTCAGTGTTCACCACTGCTGGAGATCGAGCCGGATCACACTGGGGCCTGTCAGCGCTGTGAGAACCTCGTCCAGTTTACATCAGACATAGTGGATTCTAAAGACTGTTCCATGTCATTAGCAATTATATATGAAATTTATGAATGTTATTTAAGAAAGTGCCTTAATTACACTGTAAATGACTGGAAAAGTTTGCCCTTGCAGCTGGAAGGATTTCATTGTGCCAGTGATGAAGGTGATCTGGTTGGTGTTAATGTAACCTCCTCCTCCTCTTTCTGTCTCTCTTTGTTTTCAGGTGTATTCTGCTCATTTTACTGTTTGCTCAGTACCTGAGAGCGACATCATTACCTATTCCTGTTTACAGCAGAAAGAAAGGACTCACCTCTACCAGGGTCCAGATCTTCAAGATGTTCCCTGTCAGTATCCGAACATAAACATATCTTAAAATTGTTTAGCATAAAGATCCTGGAAGTTATCTCAAAATCACTAATTTGGTTTCTCAAGATATGAACTGAATTTATTCATAACCATGGTCCGACAGATTAATATGACCATGTTAACCCTTTTTTAACCCCTGAGGCATTATTTCAGTAAAACGGGCTGATGGAATTTGTGGCTGTAGAAGTGTTATAAAAGGTAATTCATTTTAGGTATCAAAACAACAGAAAAAGCGAGAAATAACAGAAAAAGACAGGCAGGAATTGAAGTTTGACAGGTTTTTACTAAATAATGCACTCAGAATGTACATCTGTAAGAAATACAGGCTGTTGAACATGAACTGTGAACTGGAAGACACTGAAAAATAACAAGTATTTGAATTTTGTCCCAGTAGTTTTTATTTTGGAACTCCAAAAAGCCGTGGAAAAGAAAGGAAAATCATAACAACATTGCAAACAATAAAAATTACATAGAAAATAGTGTAAAATAGGAACAGTGTAAGGTCTATTCTATCAGCACATTTTGAATTTTTCTTATTCAGCAAATGGTTGAATTTCTATGAATATTTAAAGTCTCATACATTCAGAACGTGTCAGGGATTAAAGGGTGAAGGAAATCTAATGCCACAGGGATTAAAGTGTTGCAAAGTGATGAGATGGGATGAGAACTGCTAAGAAACAAGGTTTAGAGTAAAAGAAAATGACAAAAGCCAGAATCACTGTTGTTGTTTTTGCTACTGGACACAGCTCTAAATGAAAACAGTGGAGTTTGAAGATGAAATCACATTTTCTTCGACACGGGTCACTTTGATTATGTGGTTTATGAAGGTCTGAAATTATTATGTGATGTTATTATCTTTGCTAAGTTGGCTTTTTGCTGATCCATGGTCCAGACTAAACTGTGACAGTTCTGACCTTGTCGATTCCAAACAGATTTTTAGTGCAGCTACTGATATTACAAACTGGAGGCCTACAGTAAACGGAGGAGATTTGGGGTTTTAATAAAATTATACCATAATAACCCATTTAAAGAATGTATTTGACTTATGAGAATACATTTGTAACTCAACCCCTGAATGTAACATATTATCACTCAGTTTATTATAAATATTTAATATCATCACATTTGGCCTTAAATTCTTTTTCACTGGACTAGAATCTAAAATGGTGCTGCAGCTGACAGACAAATGTGAGGATAGAAAGTTCAGTATTTACTTTACTGTGATGGAGTGAGTACAAATGAAAGTATCTGATTGACAGACTGAACAGTATCTGATTTAACAGGTGAGGTTTGTGTTTCAGATCATTCTTGCCATCTTACTCGTGTGGCTCGTCTGTTACATCCTCACCCTGACCAACCTGTTGCCTAGTGACCCCGATCGCTATGGACACAAGGCTCGAACCGATGCCCGAGGAGATATCATGGCTTCGTCGCCGTGGTTCAGAATGCCCTATCCCTGTAAGATACCTGTTCAGTTAGTATTGATTTCTTTAATAATTTGTCTGATTTTAAAGTCAGTCATCATTTCTAATTAACTACAAGGTTGTTGATTTAGTTTGCTTATTTCATTCACCCTTAAAATCAAAGTCATTATTTATTTGCCATAGGTTGATGTTTTTTACATTTTGATATATTTTTGTGTATTTTTTTCTGTTTTATTGTGGCAAATTTGTGATTTTTAACCAAAAAAAAAAAGATCAAACCGATTGAAAATGAGAAACAAAGATGTATAAAAGGACAGCAAAAAGCAATCAAGGAAACAGTAAGAATAAATTAAAGAAAATGAAAAAAAACAAAAAACATCTGAGGATAAAAGCAAAACAGCAAAAGTAACTAAAAACAAGAGAAAAACTATGAAAAACAATTCTGAACAATTAAAAAAAAATAATCAAAAAGGACAGGCAAGCAACAAAATGCCCACTCCACCTCAAAACACACGCTCACGCGCACACACACACACACACACACGCTCACGCGCGCACACACACACACACACACACACACACACACACACACACACACACACAAGTTTGCTAATTTTCTCAGTCAAGTTTCTCTTCTCCTCTCTGATAGGTCAGTGGGGCTTGCCCGTAGTAACAGTTGCCGGGGTTTTGGGGATGATGAGTGCAACACTGGCAGGCATTGTGGAGTCGATTGGTGATTATTACGCTTGTGCCCGCCTCTCTGGAGCCCCGCCCCCTCCAGTACACGCCATCAACAGGTGAGACCCTATAGGAAGTGATGTTATATCACCTGCAGGTGTTTGTGGTTGTTGTTACCCCGCCCACCGAAGGGAGGGGCAAGGGTATTGTTTTTGGTGGATTTGTTTGTATGTTTGTTTGATTGTTTGTTTGTTTGTCAGCAACTTTACGCAAAAACTACTGGACCAATTTCCATGAAATTTTCAGGAAAGGTGTGAAGTGTTCCAGAATAGATCCCATAAAATTTTGGTGAATGTAGGTCAAAGGTCAAGGTCACCAAAAATGGGTTTTTGTAATGATAAGAGATAGGGCAAAACAGGTCAAATGTTTGAGAGGGGCGGGGCTTGTTGTACCTCGCACCATTTGTTGACTTGTTTATTTATTTCAGGGGGATCTTCACTGAGGGCGTCTCTTGCATCATTGCTGGACTTTTAGGAACAGGAAATGGTTCAACCTCCTCTAGTCCAAATATAGGCGTCCTGGGCATTACCAAGGTAACAAATTATACGACTTAAATGTGAAGAAAAACACTTTACAAACACAATTCATGTGTTCATACACCTACTAATACCTATTGTTTCAGGACACTGCTTCATGTCGCTGTAGTTCCTCATTCTCAACCTGTTCAGTTATCTACAGGTCATGTCCCCTCAGGGTTGAAGGTCACCTGTGTTGTATGTGTTTGACTGGTCGTTCAGGTGGGCAGCAGGCGGGTGGTGCAGTACGGAGCCGGCATCATGTTCGTGTTAGGATCGGTCGGGAAGTTCACGGCTCTGTTCGCCTCACTGCCTGATCCCATCCTAGGAGGAATGTTCTGCACACTGTTTGGTGAGTCACATGACCAAATCACTTGCCAAAATCGATTGGGCCAAAATTCCTTTTATTTTTAATAGTTATTGACTACATTGAATACATCAACAGGCTGTTCATGTGGCCAAACTGATAGCTAGAGTAGTGGAAAAAATTATTCAGACACCCTCAACATTTTACACAATATCAAACATTATCCTGAAATATTTGCAGAAAAATCTTTTTTGTGTTTCAAAAAGTGTGGATGCATCAGACAGACACAAACAAATGCAAATTATTATTTTTTTGTTAGAAAAAAAAGACAAAACCAGGCACAACAAGCCCCGCCCCTCTCAAATGTTTTACCTGATTTGCCCTATCTCTTATCATTGTAAAAACATATTTTTGGTGACCTTGACCTTTGACCTACATTCCCCAAATTTAATGGGATCTATTTTGGACCATCTTACACCTTGCCTGAAATTTTCATGGAAATTGGTCCTGTACTTTTTGTGTAAAGTTGCTAACAAACATACAAACAAACATACAAACAAATCGACCAAAAACAATACCCTCATCTCTCCCTTCAAATTCTTGACAGTTCCAACATGTCATGTCCTGGATGTGTTTCAAAGGGCATTATCTTTACTGAAACATCCAATTCAGACTTCAACAGAACAGTGTATATGGAGAGGGGAGCATGTGGGTTTGGACAATGGAACAATACTGGGCGGAGTTCAGTGACTTCAGGGGGATTCTTAATGCAACACATCACAGTTTCATGTCGTGTCCAAAACCTTTTTTTCCACTGCTGTATATTTGCTCTTAGAAACAGTACAATGGCATCAATAATGAATTACATGTTTTGACGATCAAAAGTAGGCTCTACTGGACCTGGTCTCATGGCCCATCTTTGTATTTTCAGGTATGATCAGGTGTGTTTATATGTTTAGGTTTGATCAGGTACGTTCATATTTTCAGGTATGATCACGGCCGTTGGTCTTTCGAACCTGCAGCTTGTTGATCTGAATTCATCGAGAAATCTCTTTGTTCTTGGATTCTCAATGTTCTTTGGTTTGACTTTGCCGACATACCTGGATGCTCATCCCAACTCCATTAGCACAGGTGAGGAAACCTGTTTCTACAAAAACGGACATATTTTAAGTCGAATAAAAATATGTGATTTGTTATTTTGCTCAAATTTTTATTCTGTTTTTTTTTTGTTTTTTTTTTAAGTATAAAGAAAAGATTTATTTATGTGGAACTTCTGTGGAAACAGGGTTGTATATAAAAGTATATAATTTGTATATTTAGATGTATAGGTTGCATAGCTTAGGGGTGTGTGGGGCTGTTGGTGGGGGGGGGTGTTTGGCATATTTTTTATGTTTTTTGTCAACTCTTTGTTATAGATTTGAATCGTTTGGCCTTTCTTTGTGTTATAGTTTTGTATTTTTTCAGGTGTTCCAGAACTGGATCAGATCTTGACAGTTCTTCTTTCTACTGAAATGTTTGTTGGAGGTTTTCTAGCATTCTGCCTTGACAACACAATCCCAGGTAAAAAAACAAAACAAAACAAAACACAAACACATAGTATTGTCTTATATGTATCATGTAGAAGTCTTTGGAGATAAGACTGTATGATTTTTTTATTTTCATTTCTATATAATGATGATTCTACAGTAGATCATTCATTTCACACTGAACATCAACACAACAGAAAATGTGATTTGTTTTTGCATTAAATGTCTGTTCTCAGCTCAGTTCCAAACTCAAAAGGTTCATTTAACCATTTTTATTCACATCTATCTGTGGTCATGAATTATTCCTGTAATTCAGCTTGTTAAAAAGAGCATGTAGTGACTGGGACTTCAGGCTGACTACAGTTCTGCCTTTAACTCAGCTGCTGGTTTTAAGATGTAACTGTATTCTCATTGGCAAATATTTACACTGAACTCAATACACGTAGTCATATGGAGACGCCCCATCACTGTATGAATGTAGAATAATATAGAAACATCTGATATGTTCTGTGGTTTTTAGAATGAAATGAAACAGCAGCTGTGACAGAAAAAGGCTTCAGTTAAAACATGGGTGTGTTTGTTTGTTTTATCACCATGAGACGAGTTCACGTCAGTCGACACAACAGCTGAGCGAACGACGACTCACTAACACGAGGGACATTTATTATGTTACCGTGAACTTTAATAATCCCTGACCTCAAAGTAAACTTACCAATACTACAGTGTAAAACATTTTTATTAGCTGAGTAGAATGGCCATTTATTTATCCTGAAAATGTAACCAACATTTATCTGAAGCTGCTGAGATAAATGATTTAATTAACCTACAGAAAATAAAATAATACAACTATTATATATACATTTACAACAGAATCAAGTGAAGAACTGTAAACAGTAATTTTTAACAAACAGAAACCCAAAGGAAAAAACATCAGATATACTATTTAAGGACTCTAAAATGAAATAAAATAAATAAATAAATCAGTTTTTGATATTATGTGAAAAAAATTTCATCACAAATTAACTTCAACAAATTCAATTATTATTATTATTATTATTATTATTATTAGATATGGTGGTAAAGAGTTTTATTCTTAAACTAATATATCAGCCAATGTGCCTGAAAACAACCTTCAGCATCTGTGCAGCAGAAGAATAAACAACACAAAATAGAGGAAATACTCAAATAAAACACAAGTACTTCAAATTTGGACTGAAATACAATAAAAGTACTGTGTCAGGAGGCAGTGTATCCTGGTATTTTTTGTTATGTTCTGGAAATGTTTCAACTTTTTCTGTAGTTTTCAGAATTAAAAGTGTTTTGTACTCTCAGGTTCCAAACTGGAGCGAGGCTTAGTCCACTGGACATCTGAAGCATCCTCGTCCCTCTCCTCTTCCTCATCATATGATTTTCCTGTGGGGATGGACGTGGTCAGGCGGACTCGCTGGCTCCGACGGTTTCCCATAAGCCCCAGCTTCAGAGGTTTCAAAGTGTCTAATGAGGAGCAGGTGGAAGAGGAGGAAGTACGAGGAAGAGAAAAAGAGGAGGATGTACTGGAAGAGGAAGCAGTTGACATCAGTACGAAGGTATGATCAGGTCTTACCTGTGCATGTACCGACAAGATGACAGAGGACCAATGGACCAAAGATACTGATGGATTAATATAATGATAGAATAATAACTCTAGGCCAAAACTTTTGGAAAAAAATGTAAAAAAAAGTAAACTTGATTATTGCAGCTCTATCTAGGGGTCTGCTACATCATGTGGTGGTATTTCAGTTATGCAGCAATCTGTAACCACTGTGCCAGTTTTTGTATGTGTTTTGGAACTATGGTTTTATCGTTTTAGTTTTTTAAGTACAATATTATAATGAACTTTTGTTTTTTTGCCTTTTAGTGTCTCTGTATCTGATACATGCATCTGCCAAATTTGGTACATTTAGGTCAAACCTCAAACCTCATGTAGGGCCTGAATTTCTTTAAATATTATAGGAGGCACTATTGAGATGTTTCCCACAGTCATAGAAGAAACTGATAAAATATTTGTATATGTTGTTCAGGCCTTCAAATGATCTTTTTCAAAGAATAATTATAATCCTAACAGATACATTAGAGACATAGGGCTAAGTTAATAATAATAATAATAATAATAGTAACTATTATTATTATTATGAGTTCAATAGGGTCTCTGCAGTTTTATTACGACTTTAAAATGCACATATTTTGGTTGTTTGCTTGTTTATTTGTCATTTTGGTTTTGGTATCACTTTGAAAAACAAATTAAGTAGACAACATATTTAACATCAATGTTAAAATAGCACCTGGATATGTCCTGTTGGGATTTCACATTACCAACAAAGAATAAAAGAAACAGTAAATCGTGAGAATAAATAAGTAAAACTGAGAAATAAAACTTTATTTTTGCATGATTTTATCAAAGCAAAGTTTGAAGTAGCAATTCTACAAATAATTAGCATTCTGATTGTCAGTCAAGCATAAAAGGAAAAAAAAGCTCCAAATAGTTTTGGATCTAAAAAAAAAAATTGTGAAAAAGTGTAAAAAAAAAAAAAAAAAAAATCTGCATGTTTTATATATCACTACATGTGCAAATAAACATCATCATTCAGTGACATAAAATTGTAGATCCTGTAAATAAATGGGTGATGGACATTAAGGAGAGGCTTCCTTTTCTGTCATATACAACTGAGTATCATCTGCATATTGATGGACTTTAACTTCATGTTTAAATGGTGGTAATAAACTCTGAATATATGTACATAATTTTATAGCATGAATCAATGTGTCTTTCATTTTTTATTAGTATAGTTGGTAAATAAAACACAGTTTTGTTTCAAATCATTTTAAAATGAAGGGCAGACCAACATCAATAAACACTGTAATGTTTAAAATTTCATGGCTGTGAAACTCAACAACACACATTTTTCAGAGGTGGTCCTCTATACTCATTGTCACTAGTTCTTGACATTCTTTTCTCACTTCATACACTTCTAAAGCAACAGCTAAACTCAGATGACCATTTACATAAATACTGATCTCAATTTCAATTCACACTTTTGAGCCATTAAGAGAATTATGGCAAAAGATAAAGTATTTCATGAACTGGGAATTTGATTTAAAGCTGTAACTAAAGTTTACATGATCTTAGAAATGAACCATTCTAAGCATGTCATATTCTACAGATCAGAAAGAGATGATGGAGAACATAATATAAATATGATATATAAGGTATATATAGAGTGCATTAAGAACAGTGTAATGGTTGCAGTTGATTGTAACCTATATTTGTGCCATATTCATGCTGAATGAAGATTTCTTATTATTTACAAGGAAAAAAATAGCAAATAATTACATAATTACTGGCATTTAAAAAATATAAAGTTAATTGTATTAAAACATTTTCGGTGTGCACAACACATCCACCCCACACTCATCAATCAAAGTGAACCATCTCCACCTGAGCTGCTTGAGGAACCTGCTGAAGCTCCAGTAGGTACATAAACCCCAACACTAAAGACCTCAGCAGGGGCAGCGTTCACTGTCTCCCCACTCTGCTGAAGGCGCAGCTCAGATGGACGGTCCATGTAATCAGAGTGCCCCAAACAAGAACAAGTCTACTTCAGTGAGCTGAAACAAGAATGACCTGAATTCCTGAAAAGCTTTGGACAGGATCTAAAAAGCTAGGAGTCCCTTGCCTCTGGACCAACCAACCTGAAGAAATAAAGTCCAGGATGATACAGCCCTGAGTTTGGACCTTTTCCACCAATTTAATTCAGGTTTATTCAGGACAAAAGAGAAATACTGTTGCAGCCTGAAACCACTGAAACCACTCCAGGTTTTGAACCAGTTTGGGCACAAAGCCTTCACTGGTTTAGTTTTAGTTGTGTGAACATATTGGTGGACGCCTTTGATCATGTGATATGTAATTCAGGCATATTATAATATTCAGAGATTATTACTGAAACATTGCTAAAAATATTTGAGTGGACAGTGCTTGTTTTAAGGGTATTATTAGTGCGGCATCAAATACTGCATCATTCCTCACATGTCCATCAACGCAGAGTTCTGGGCCCTAACTTTATTGCCCACGCTCCAAATCCCAGACAAGCGATGGCCATTAGAAATTCTGAGGGACAAAATAGACAAAGGTACCTGTTAAACAGTCCACGTGTAGTCACAAGTGGTCACGTCCGTCCCTGATGATGCTACGGTGCTGAAGGCGTGTAGTTCACTGCAGGTGTGTGCAGGATGAAGGGTAGACAGTGCGGGGCGTACAATGAAGGCATAGCTAGTGCTGGTGGGACTGGCATCACTGACAAGAAGGTGGGGGCGGGGTTAGGCATTGACAGGAGGGCAGGGGCGGGGTTAGTCACTGGCAGGAAGGTGGGTGTGGGGTTAGCGCAGTGTACCTGCAGTACACTGGTGTTAGGGGCAGAGCTTAGAGGAGGGAGGAACACCTGGACATATTGGCCTGTTTCTGGATCAAGCAGCATTTTCCTCTGTGGCTGTGGGGGTGTGTCTATATAGAAGCACCGCCCACTATTTGGATCGACCATCATGTGACACGGCGTATGGCCAGGTACAGGAACTGCCATAGAAGAACCAATGACATCAATAAGGAAGTCTCCACCTCCTGGCGCAGGTAAGAAGGCAGGTACACCGCAGAGAACCGGCTGAGTTGGTAGATGATCTGAGCTGGTTTTGGTTTCCATGGGTGCTGAGTTAGCTCTGGTCTCTGGGGGTCCTGAAGGTCTTTCTACAGGTGAATTGCATCTGATCAGACCTTTATACCCATTCACCTGGCAGGAGGTGGGACCTGGTGAGCTCTGGATACAGCTGAGGCTCCAAGGGCGGGGGGTTGACTGAGCAGAGAAGCCCAGAGAGGAGCTCTGTTCGTGGGCAGAGGGTGGTGGAGGGCGAGGGGTGGAGGAGGGAGGGTCAGAGGGTTTTTCTGACTGACTGAGGGATGCAGCCACTTTGGCCACATATCCTCTGGAGGATGCTGGGGATTTATTCTGACCTTTAACTTCAACAGCCTGCTGGTACGTGGGAGGTGGACTCACCTCTTGACCAATTACCTTAAAAGTTGTTGGCTTGTGAAGGCTGGTAGTGTCAGGTGGAGGTACTGAGTTCCTGAAGGAGAGGCTGTAAGTGTTTTTTACCAGACTCCTCATGTCCCGCACCATGTGAACCGGGCCCTTACATGCCCCACCAGCCTCACCAAGAGCCTTAAATGAACCACCACCCACAGGTATGAGGTTCTTCTGTAATCTTTGGTCCTCCTGAAAGGCTTTTACAGCAGAAATGGATGTTTTTATGTCAGATTTAGAGGTTTTTCTGGAGGTTTTAACATTAGAATTGGAGATTCTACTGTCAGGGATTGGGGCTTTTACTTCAGAGCTGGAGGCCTTTCTATCTGAGGTGGTTTTTCTGTCTGAGCTGGAGGTTTTCATGTCAGAGATGGAGGTTTTTCTGTCCGAGGTGGAGGTTTTAATGTCAGAGATGGAGGTTTTTCTGTCCGAGGTGGAGGTTTTAATGTCAGAGATGGAGGTTTTTCTGTCCGAGCTGAAAGTTTTAATGTCAGAGGTGGAGGTTTTTCTGTCCGAGGTGGACGTTTTAATGTCAGAGATGGAGGTTTTTCTGTCCGAGGTGTATGTTTTAATGTCAGAGATGGAGGTTTTTCTGTCCGAGGTGGAAGTTTTAATGTCAGAGATGGAGGTTTTTCTGTCCGAGGTGGAAGTTTTAATGTCAGAGATGGAGGTTCTTCTGTCAGAGGTGGAAGTTTTAATGTCAGAGATGGAGGTTCTTCTGTCTGAGGTGGAAGTTTTAATGTCAGAGATGGAGGTTCTTCTGTCTGAGGTGGAGGTTTTAATGTCAGAGATAGAGGTTCTTCTGTCTGAGGTGGAGGTTTTAATGTCAGAGATAGAGGCTCTTCTGTCTGAGGTGGAGATGGAGGTTCTTCTGTCTGAGGTGGAGGTTTTAACATTAGAGTTTGAGGTTTTACCTTCAGAGATTGGGGTTTTTATTTCAGACATGGAGGTTTTTCTGTCCAAGGTTGAAGTTTTAATGTCAGAGATGGAGGTTCTTCTGTCTGAGGTGGAGGTTTTAACATCAGAGGTGGAATTTTTTCTATCTGAGGTGTAGCATTTGGAGGTGTTGTGGTTCTCTGCACCAGTAGAAGTAATGTGCTCCACCTGCATCTTCTTAGAGAGGATGTTCTTTATGATACATGATGCCATCTTAGTTTTAGTTTCATCCAAGGAGATGGACTTCTGAAGTCGTCTTGGTGCACAGGTATGATCGATATTCTTTTGAATGCCTGAGAACAGAAAAAGAAAAAGGCCTGATGTGTTTTCTCATTATGGTCACATGGTTCGTGCAGCCCTGATCCTATGGAAAACAGAGTCACTGTTTGGTACTCAACACAGTTTTTTGCATATTTATCCACTATTTTTTGGTATTCTTATTCCTGTTACCTTGACTAGCCCCTGCAATCAGGCCCCTGTAGAACTGAGTCCGGTTGGGTCCGGGTTCTGGACTGGACACAGCAATCAGGCCCTTGTAGGCCCCACTTCCATAGACCTCACTGGGCATGCTGTGTTGTCGTAGCAGCAATTCGTGCCGGGGTCGAACCTTGTCGGCACTGGTCTTCGCTGTCATATTGACCTGAACTGGTTGGACCTGCTGGTTCAGGTTCTCATCCGCATGACGCTTCTTCAGTTGGATCTGACGCTTTGGAACCATCCTCAGCCCCTCCCTCTCCTGACCTTTAGCCTATAAAATCAAATGAATGTGAAGTACTAAATTTATGGGAAGTAATATTAACTACATTAACTACATTAAGTAACGTGTTCTATCTTAGTTTGTCACTGGTGTTATGTGAGGATGTAGAACTATATTAATATGTAGACTCACCAGGTTAGGCACACCCACATAAACGCTGATACAGTTTAACACTAAACAAAGTATTTATGACGGTACTTTAGATTTTTAAAAAAATCTAGGAATTTTTTTTTTTTTGCAAATGTATGACTTTATATTCTCAGCGAACAGAAACATTCTTTCTAGATATCTATGAATATATGGAGCAAATGTTCCAGTACTTCAGAGAAGAGCGCAAAGGCCCAGTGTTTCAGCAGTAAAACCTGCCAGATGATACATCAGGTGTGTCTTCATTTTGTTTGTATATTAAAAACATGAAATACAGAAAATAAGAAAAAAGTGCTTTGACAAGAGTTTTAAAAAACTCTATATGACCAAGAAGTGTCAGAGGTCAAATAACTGTTCAGAGGGCAAAGTTAAAACCACTAAATGGATCAAATTCTGGTTTGAGTTTGTCTTTAAAGAGTTTCTAGCGTTAAATGTTTGACACAGTGGTTGAACGGTGGAATATTATGTTTATCCACAATCCCTGATCTGCTTTTCTGGACAAAAACATGCCTGGAGGGTATGTGCGCAAAGAGAAAAGCTGCATTTTACCTTTGACTTTCTTAAATGATGATTAGAAGGGATTATTGTTGGATGATGTTATTGTAACTGATGCATGTATTAACTCCGACAATTTATTATACTTGATATTAGACTGGAACAGTTTGAAACCAGGAGGCTGAACTCATAATGTGCACATATATTTGTATTTTATTTTGCAGCATTCCTGAAAACTCAGATGAAATTTGCCACACGTTTGCATGTAAATCTGACTACTGACACTGAAACACACAACATACCTCCATCTCCATGGCGATGTCGACACATTCAAAGCCACTCTCAGGGTCGGATTCATCGTCCTCAGATGGGTGGAATACAGAGGGAGAGAAGTGGAGGGACAGGTCCTCCTCAGACCAGTCGCTAATACTTTCCTCGTCCTCCTCCATTTCTCCTTCCTCCTGTCGGTCAGAGCACACGTCCAGGTAACCTCCTCCCTCTGCTTCACCTGCGCAGGTTAAGTCAGGTCCATCCACCTCTTTGTTCCCAGTAGGAACTAGTGAAGATGGTGGAGGGATATGAGTGGCAGAGGGATGATGTGGCAGCAGATCGACTTCAGGACAGCGGTGAGCACTGAGGAAGGACCCCTTCCCCCCTACTCCTCCTCCTCCTCCTCCTCCTCCTCCATCCATCTCACTGCTGGTTTTCTGATTTGTGTTTTTCAATCTGTGGGAAGAAATTTTCAGACAGAACAGTTTATTTCAATTATTATTATTATTATTATTTTTTTTACAAAAGTCGGGATTTCAATTCAATATTTCCACCCAGAGTCCTGGAAGAAATGTTGCTATTGTCCATTTCAGCAAACCAGTATATTGACATTTCTGAACCAAAAATACATTTTATATCACCATTTCAAGATATCAAAATTCAACCATCTGTAACTTTATTGATTTGCATTTGTATATGTATGTTTTTTTAGGCTTTGGTATAAAAAGAAAGACACCAGGGTTTGATGCAATGCAGAAAATACCCAAAAAGGTGAGAAGGTATTAGTTTGATTGTATTACTTTTATTGGATTTGGGAGGCCAGTGAATAGTCTTCTTAGGTGACAATGCTTTTTAACTGAGCAAAATGACCCAAAGTATCTGAGTATGAGCCATGATTACGAATTGTTTGAATTCTCTAAATGTTAATGAATAAAACATCAGTTTTTCCTTTATCAGAGGTGGACCAGCCTTTGCCAAATGAAAGGACATAATGCTCACCTATATTCACTGTGGTAGCAAATCCAAAAATCTAAGCATTCACAGAAACAAATGACAGATGAGACAAACATCTATAGCATATACCATATCTTTGCAGTGTAACGTACTCAGTTTTTGCTTTTAATTGTTATTTCCAATTGGCAAATATCTTAAAGTTGCAAACAAAAGTTGCAAACATTTAATAAGTGATCTGGTGGCCTATAGTTCCATTAAGTAGATCTCAGGTCATGTAGAAGCTTTGCTGTCTGCTGTGTTGGTATTTTGTAAATACAAACATTTTTAGATTTTGATGTCTACAACACACTCAACACACAGAGACAAACCAGTAATATTAGAACTGGCAAGATTAAATATTGCACTTTTCCTAGTGCAAATTTCTCGCTGCTTATAAGGCTTCAGCTGCGGTGACCAGCATTGTCTTACTGAAATAACCACAAACTTCTGGGAAAAGATGGTAAATGATGGACAGCATGTGTCTCTCTCTAAAATGTGAGCTATACTTTCATGCCAGTGGAACTTCCACACATATGCAGGTCAGCCATGTGGTCACCAATGCGCCCCCAGACCATCACAGCTGCTTTTACTCCATTCACTGATTTCACAGCCTGGATGGACTGTTTCATCTTAGACGTGTACAACACAGTATCCGTTTTTTCCTGAAAATAAGCCACAGCACGTTTCTACTGTCTTTTGGTCCATCTGAGATGAGCTCATTGTTCTGCACAGATTTGATATTGAGCTTCATTCTTATGTAGCTGACGTGTTTTTTTTTAATAATCAATTTTGATATCAATATTTCAAAATGCTGTCTGTTTCATTTAGTTATGCTGCTTGTCTTGATATTGCGACTTTCGCACTTAAAGGCTTAGGTTACAATTGTTTTCCAGAGTCCTTCTGAGCCCATCTAAGCATATTCATTTGAAGATTTTTTTGATAAGATGCTGCTTGAAGGTCAAAGGTCACACATCCAATAACGGTTTCTGCCCTTTACACACTGACATGTAGTGGCTTCCCTGAATCGGTTCAATATATCATGTGCCGTAAATAATTAAAAGTGGAAATTTTTTGCAGAAATATTTTCATATTTTCAACTAACTGATAATTCTTTCCTCCAGTTTAACACAAAGTGTTGAGTCATGACTCAATGGAGCCTTTATGTCCAGTCATCATCCTCTCACCTGTTGCCAACTGACCTGCTACCTGTGGAATCTGATAGAACAGTGTTACTTGTATATTCAATCAACTTTTCAATCTTATTTTTGCCAAACTTTCTTGTGTGTTGTCCACATCAAAATCTAAACAGATTCATTTTTAGATAATGTAATAAATAAATAAATACATCAATAAAAGTTTCGGCAAAACAATGTACTTTTAAGGACTTAAATAAACTAAAAAAAAGCAACTCATTTTACTTTCATTGTTTTATATAAAATATTCAATAATTGGGTTTTTCAGTTTAACTTCAGCACTTCAATTAAACAATGAAAAACAAAAGTGCAACTCAGTAATATTCCAGCAATATTTATTTTTATTTATTTTCCCACTGAATTGAGTTGACGACATACAATAAGTACTAGTAGCTGAATAACTGTTTGAGGCTATTACCTGCTCAAAACCAATAGATAAATGTATTTAATTTCTTGGATATCCAATAAAAAATTAATTCTACTTATTGTAAAACTGTTAATAAAGGATCTGATATTCAGTCAATCCCTGGTGGTTATTTAGCTGTAGATTGTTGATATTTTGTTATGTTTTGCAGCATTTGAGCTGAGAACATCTCCTACCTCTGATGCTTCCACTGTGTGTTTTAATGTCCACACATGACAAACTGCCCTGGTTCTGGTCCTGAGCCTGGTCCTGGTTCGAGTCTTGTCAGCAGGGTTGAATTGAGGATGGTTTCAGTTTAAGAAAATATTTCACTGAGTTCCCCAGGGTTTAGTTGTGTGTTGCGATCGCTGACCAACATGTGTTTCAGGTTTCACTGGGGCGACCGACACAAACTGAAAACAGGAGAGAGAGAGAGAGAGAGAGAGAGAGAGAGAGAGAGAGAGAGAGAGAGAGAGAGAGAGAGAGAGAGAGAGAG